>JBBPDC010002650.1:0-14053 GCA_037974485.1 Hemigrammopetersius urotaenia | reverse complement strand
TGTGTGTGTGTGTGTGTGTGTGTGTGTGTGTGTGTGTGTGTGTGTGTGTGTGTGTGTGTGTGTGTGTGTGTGAGTCTGTGTGTGTGTGTGTGTGAGAGTCTGTGTGTGTGTGTGAGTCTGTGTTAGCTCCTAAATGATTTAAGAACATTTTGCGTTTTCCTTGAAAACTCATTAAAGCATGGGAATGTATATAGACGTGTGCATAGAGCAAGACCCTCCCCATCCCCACCCACTTCAATGTAAGAGTAACAATATGGCAAAAATAAAATATGTAATAATAACATATATAATATAATAATTTCACAGTGCACAATATGTCACAATATTTCATTGTCTGAGCAGTGGATAAAAGCCAGTAGTGTCACATTAAAAAGAAACTATGAAGGGAGTGATTACACAGGACAACAAAAAAAAATGTAATCATCAGAACCCACTAAACACTTATCTAACCAGTTTTTCATGCTGATTTCAGATCTGTTTTCAGTATTTTTCAGTCACATCAACTTTTTGAATTATGAGTAATATTAGATTTGCAATAGACTTGCATGCGTGTTTTATTAAACCACAGGCATCAATCAACTGTCTCAAGGGGCTGCTTCCAACGAGGGGCCGCTTCCAACCTTCTGATTGAAGGGGCAACTCCCTAACAACTAGGCCACCAGCTACCCAGTGTAAATTGGACATAAATGTAATTGCACTGTACATTTATTCTGTAAAGTGGACGTAAATGTATGTCCACTGTACATTTACACTTTAAAGTGGATGTAAATGTAATTGCATAACTCACTGTATAAGTAAATATGTTCTTACATTGTTGTGTTTGAGTGGTATAGCAACATGAGATCTATTCTGTAAGTCGAGTGCTGGAATTTCGCTGCATGTGTGGTTGTGGTAGCAGCAGCAGCAGCTTTGGGCCTGCATGCGAACATGAGGCCACAGCTCTTGAGTAAAGTGAGCTCTCTCACAGAAGCAGCTGGTAGCTCTCTCTAGAGCTCAGTTCAAGCGTATAGCACTACAACATTCAATTACCTTCCAATACTGCTTATGGGCCGTGCTGGACTACCCACAGTTCATCACAATATAAAGTTCATTCATGAGATGATGAGTGCTTAATGATTATTACTATATAAACTCACCCTTCACGTTATTGGAAACATCTACATTATAGGTCCTCTGTTTACATGTACAGTTACAGTTACATAATTTAACACCCACCCACTACTCCATTTATTATTGATTCAGTCGCTGACCACAGGACCACTCTTGATCAGATCATTCTCAACACAGCAGTGACGTTGGCACGATATGTGTTCTTAGGGTTTTACACGTAATTGTCACTTGTCATTTTGTACATCCACACAAACATCCACACACATATGTGCATGTGTGTGTGTGTGTGTGTGTGTTTGTGTGTGTATAAAATATGTATGAATTGACTGTAGTTGTGAGTGTGCGAGTGTATGGTGTATGTGAGTGAATGGTGTGTGTGTGTGTGTGTGTGTGTGGCGCCCTGCCCATGGTGCGTCCCTGTCCCATAGACCATAGAGGGGGTTCTCCACTGACTGGTACCAGCTCGGTTCGGCTCAGTTCAGGTTCCACTCTGTTAAGCATTGTTTCAACTGGTTGCTATAGCGACCAAACATTCTGCGCAGCAGCTCGAGCGGAACCCTCTAAGCTGAGGTAAACAACCCGGCATCATTACAATTGCCAGCATGGATGAAATCAGAGGGATTTTATTTCTTATCCTTGGTTTGTGACTGTTTGCCACAAAACGAAGACAATTGGCTTACCAGACAAGGCTAATGCTAATGCTAAAGGTAACGTTGATTTAGTATCAGTTCAGCATGTCTGGAACCTCGGCCAAGGTGGTACCAAGAAAGGTACCGGGTACCAGGTACCAGATTTTAGTTATGGAACAGCACAAAAAGTGGGTAGAGTTGAACCGAACCGAGCTGGTACCAGTTTGTGGAAAACGCATCAGCCGGCAGGAACTGTTTTCTGTCAGTAACTTTGCCACTGGAGGAGTTCAAATAAAGGCAGCCTCCCTGAGAATCTGCTAATAGACACTTCCTCATGTGACGTGGCTGGAAGGACATTTACTGCCGGTTGGTTTTGCTGACACCTTATGAAGTGTCATTTTCTGCTGCTGCTGTGTTCAATTTCCAGTGTGAAAAGTGTAGTTACATTACTGTGAATAAGCCAGAGAGCACATTTTCTTTTATATAATTTCAAAGCGAAGATACCAAGTACACATAGTACATTTTTCAGGGTTGGTACATCAAGTTACACAAAAGTTTAATAGATTTCTCCATGTTTAATGTGTCCATCCATTGCCTTTTTGTTTTGGCAGTTTTGCTTTCCGTTTTTTTTCTAAGAAATCTACAGGGATTTATTTCCATGCTTTTTGAATACACCTTTTTGGCTCAGGTGAATTACACTCATCACTCAGATGTCCAGTTTTATTGTTCTAACACAGGAGTTCCTACCCTCTAGGGAATTAGTATACCTAGTTCACGCATGGCTGCATTTATTCACCTGCTTGAACCTTCACACACACTTGCATATACACTCGTGCACATCGATCAGCGAGTCCAGCAGCAGTTATGCCATGTTTCCACTGGCACAAGGAACCATACAGATCCGTAACCGCACTATCATGGTTCTGCTGGACGGCAGGGCCAAACATGTGCTGCAGCCAAGCTGACTGCATCACTGCTTTCTAATTGGTCGAAATGTCATCACAACATGGAAAGAGGCCACTATTTATTACTGTCTATGCAAAAAACTGGGAATTTGACAAGGTCAAAGCATGACTGTCTGTTTGGGCTCAATGTAAATTTCAGTGGGACTTTTCAATGACACTAACAAATTTATCTTGAACTGAAGGTGATCCAGAACATCAAGTTGTCTTGTTTCGGTTTTCATGACATGGCTAAAGAATGGCCAGAAAAAATTGTAAAAACTACAAAACTATAAATAATCTCTAGGTCCTCTTTATTTATTTATTTACTTATTTATTTATTGTTTGGTTGTTTGTTTTAATTTGTATATTTTTATTATTAATTTTAATAATTTTTACTTGTCCAAAATATCATTGAAATTGTAATGTTGTACCATGGCATGTTTGTATGTTTATTACAGTTAAACAAACCAGACCACCTTCTCATGCGGTTTCAGTTCGGTTCGTTTCAGAGGGGTCTGAGTTTGTTTGGCTTGTTCACATATACTCATAAAATGCTGACCAATCAATCTGAGTTTGCTTTAAGGTCTGAAACGAACCAAGTGTGATAACACCCTTAAACAAAAAAGCTTCTAAACTGTAACCAGGATGGTACTCGTTGAGCCAATGTGCTTGTTCCCACAGTGGTATGCCTTCAGTACTTTCAGTTAGGAAACAAAATTGTACCATATTCTTTTGAAGGAAATTTGTGATTCTATAAACCTTGACTTGACTCAAGACTTTTTAGTTTATAGTTTATAGTTAGTAAAAGCTACAAATATGCCCTTTTCTTTGGGAAGGTGAAAGTAGTGCACCTTTAAAAGTTGTGCCTGGAGGCTTTTGTACCCCAAAAATGTTCTCGTACAGTGTGATCTTTCTGACTGTGTGTTTTTGTATGAAAGTACAAAAGCGGTATGCCGCAGAGCGGGACTAAGAGATGAAGCGGTATAAAGGGGTGTTTTTCATCCCTGCAGCAAGATCATTAGTATTTACAGAACACACTGATCCTAAATTCATCCTGACACTTTCTTAACATGAGCTGTTGTGCAGCTTCACTGCTCTTTAACCCTTAACAGATGCCTCCTGCATTCAGTCTGCATATCTTGACACTGCATGATAGAAACGAATGCAGTTATTCAAATGTACAGATATCCAAACTCATGTCGATTCCCAATACTGCTAAGGACCTCTAAGGTACCCTGAGTAAGGTACTGTCCCACACACTGCTCCCCGGGCGCTGTACTCCCGGTTGCTGCTTGGTGAATGGGTTAAATGCAGAGGAAGAATTTCGTGCTGTTCACAATGTGTACTGTGGTGTGTTCATTAGGGCTGTAATGATATGCGATATGAAACCAAAATCGCGACACTCAGATCAACAAACCTGTGCAGTGATGTGACAAGGTAGAATCGCGACACACTCCTTCCAAATCCCAGAGTTATCCTTCCCGTCCAGATCCAATGCTACCACATCTGTTAGCTTTCACTGCTAGGGTGCCGGCCCAGTACACTTCCTAATAAAACCATTTTACACCATCAAACCAATTACGATTAAAATGAGCCCTCCCGCTAGTTTTTCTGAACTTCCTAGTTATAGTTCAAAATGCACAAGGACCGCCTGGGGACTTGAATTTCTTCTAATGTAAGTAAAAGGAAAATTATGACACTTTGCTTTATAAGTGTCTATAAGCTGACCGGTTGTGATAAAGCTGCTGGGAAATTTGTTTGTAAGAGTTTTGAGCGTGTTTTTGTGCGATGTTGGCCAGCTGAGCGTGTTAGTTTTGGACAATGGTCAACCGGTAGCTAAAGAATCGGTTCTGCGGCAGCCTGTGGTGATTCCTTGGGGTCTTCTGAACAGATGGATTGCCAAAGAAGCAGTGTCGAAGCGTTTATTGATTCATAATTCTGTGGTAAATTCTGTGGCTGTGGGAGTAAGAGCCATAAACTCGAACGTCATATGTTAGACTGTCATAATGGAAGGACTCCCTGTACTGGTATCTGAAAAAATCTGTTGAATAACACATTTATTGTGTGGAGTTAACAAAGCTGCATAGTCAACAGAATCTCATCTCTAACCTTTACGTTATATTACTTTATTTTAACTATTGAAGCATTTTCTGCCCCTGCTTCTACCCATGCTTTACTTAGATCCCTGAAGCTAATCTCTAAACTGTAGAGATCAGAATTTCAAACCACAGAAGACACTATAGAACATTTAATTATTCATGTATCCATTAAACCGTCAACTCTTCAATCTCAATGATCTCCAGCCCTCTCTGCGACACGATTAAACTGAACTGAGAATGGCTTAGCCGGCAGTCTGTGTTGAGGTTAAACCCTGAGATGAGGAAACGTAGGGAGGCACGGGGGCACCCGGGGATCGTTTACGCAGTCTGCTCTGCTCCACAACCCGACAATCCTCTTTCCAGCCCGAATCCTTTGTGAGCGACCAAAAATGCTGGCTGGGCCCGCGGTGGGAGAGATGCATCAACACTTCTCACCCACACACAGCTGATCCACATGGCACTGCTAATTCACTAACTCATGCTCCTTACACCAACACCCCTCCCCAAAACACACACACACACATACCACCGCCATCATCATCACCACCAGTCCCGCAAGATTACACTCCTTCTTAATCTTAAAGCCTCAGCTGCAGAAAACTACTGCTCTATAGATGAAGGGAGAAAAGACAGCTAGAGAGCTTGAGGAAGAGCCATTCTTGAGAAGGATTTGACATGGATTCTCTTATAAAATCACAATGTAAATTCACATTGTGAAATTTGGTTTTGCTACAAACTGGGACTATGGAATCTTTGAAGTATGGGCCCGCCACGGACAACTTTGATGTAAAACAGTATTTTCACTGACTGCTACAAACACAACTAAAAAAAGAGTGTGTTTGTTTTTTCTCATTTTTGCTAGCTTGTGAATTTGGCATGGATGATCTCAGTGCTGTTGTCTCACAGCAAGAAAGGCCTGGGTATGATTCCCAGACAGGGTCGTTCACATGTTTCATCAGTGTCATGGTTTTTTTTCCTGCAGTAATCACATGAATGCTGGGATTTGCGCCTCTGTCAGTAACCTTGACCAAGACACTGACAAAAAAGACTTGCCACTTCTCCATGGCTTCAAGCTCAAAATGCTACTGTAGTGTGAATGGATAGCGGAGTTTAACTATTCACACTACCCATTTAAAAAATGCCACTGTAGTGTGAATCAATAGCTAATGAGTAATGCTACCAGTTACCAGTGTCCCCAAAACAAGGTAGCACAGATAGACTAGTGTCCCTAACGCAAGGTCGCACAGATAAACCAGCATCCCTAATGCAAGACAGCACAGATAAACCAGTGTCCCCAACACAAGACAACACAAGATAGCACAGAAAAACCAGTGTCCCCAACGCAAGACAGCACAAATAAACCAGCGTCACCAAGGCAAGACAGCACAGATAAACTAGCGTCACCAAGGCAAGACAGCACAGATAAACCAGCGTCACCAACACAAGACAACACAAGATAGCACAGAAAAACCAGTGTCCCCAACGCAAGACAGCACAGATAAACTAGCATCACCAAGGCAAGATAGCACAGATAGACCAGTGTTCCAAACACAATGTAGCACAGATAAACCAGTGTCCCCAATGCAAGACAGCACAGATAGACCAGTGTCCCCAACCTAAGGTAGCACAGGTTTATGGGCGAGGCACTGAATTCCAAGACTGCCCTTTCTTGTCTTGTCTTGTTTTGAACAGACACATCTCAAACTGCTCTGAGAACGTGTCAACAGTAGCGTCACCATGACAACATCGCTGGTTGTATCTCTTACCAACGGAGTGGTCTTTGCGTCCATGGGTAGTGTAAGGACTCGTACGGGAGTAGAGGTGTTGGGCCAGCCAGGTGTTCCCAGTCAGCCCTCTGCAAATCACAGCTCCAGGCGGAGATCTACTTCACCTGAGTTCTAGGTTTCCTGGGACTATATAAAGGGCTGCAGGACATTCAACCAGTGCAAAGTATTCTAGCCACACCTAGTTACTGAGCGTACTCTCTTTGATTCCTGACTGTGTTTTCTCGTGCCTCTTGACCTCTTTTTCTAGACTTTGGATTACCCTTTTTGCCTGCCAGACTTTTCTGGGTTTTTTGGAATTCTGTGTTACGTTTTTATGGTTTTTGCCTTTCCTTCTTTGTGGACTTGATTTCTTATTAAATACTCCGTTATTTTTGTTTCTGCAATTGGGTCCGTCTTTTGTGATCATTACAGGTGGAATATTGTCTTCTGTACTCCGATCAACGGTTAGGCCTCCACATGGACGTTCAGCCCCTTCGTGTCTGCTGCGCGTTAGTGTGGCATCTTCTTGATGTCAATTTCTGCCGAAATCCTGGTGAATGCAAATAAAACGCAGCTATTGCGTTTACATGGCGTTCGTTTGACATTCTGGAGGACTGAATATGTACCATGATTCTGGGAACCGCAACAAATATTTGTTGAGTGGCGTGTAATGTGCTCTTGTACCAGTCGCAGCAGACAATCAAAAGTAGATACTGACATGTGAGTGTAGTTAACGAGCTCCTGTAGAAATCTTCATGTCCTCAAAAAGCACAAAAACGTCCCTTTGACTTGAAGTTGTGTAGTAAGAGGGTGAACCTGATATTGGCAATGATGATTGATCCTCTCCGGCCCATGGTGCCGTATCAGGAGAATATTTAAAACAATAATGTCGATTGCAAGTTTTAACAAGGAATAAAACATTGTTTTCAATATAGAACTACAATGTTTTTAGTGTAGAACTAAAAATCAAGATGTCTAACATGTAAACAATCTGGAGAGAATTATTACTGCCCCCATAGGTGAATACCCAAAACTACACATTAGGCTGCAGGCTGGCGTTAAACATCATCAGATGAACGCCAGTGTAACGTTTCACTGAAGTCAATAAAGCGCAGATACAAAACGCAACAAAAACACCTATGGTGTTCAGAGCGCATTCATTTCTCAAAGATTCAAACATCCATGTGGACGAGACCTTAAAGTAGCAGATGGTTCAGTATTTTCAGTTTTCGCCCAGAACTGCACTGGCGTGGCATTTTGCAGGGTATCGTCTGGACAGGGAAATTGTATGCAAATGAGCTTGGAGTATGTACCACTCCTCAGGGAGGACAGAGTGAGGAGAGCAAGGGAGAGATAAGAATCCTTGTGCTGCACGTTCACAGCGCTTGTTTGTCACACATCACTGTGGCGATCACGAGTCGGTTTCAGCAGTGAGAGTGATAGAAATCTGACAATGTAGGGAAATAAGAGCAGAAGTGAAGGAAGGGCAGAGCAGAGAAGAACTGATCAGGATGGAACAGGCTTTCCTGAGAAGCATCACCTAAGACACTTTTCCACAGACATACCAGAACCGTGTTGTACCAAAACTGAACTGTGATGGCACAAAACTTGTTGTACACTTTGATTTTCCTTTGATCAGTTCCTTTGATCAGTGTTTCTGACGTATTAGCAGTGCAATCCCACCCCACACAGTTCAGCCCAAAACCCCATCCATGGAGTTGTGTTGGTGTGGTTGTGGCCTAGCGGATAATTGCCTCTGGACCAAGAGGTCATGGGTTCGAATCCCACCTTCAGCATACCACCACTGGGTTCCTGAGCAAGACTATTAACCCCAAGTTGCTTCAGGGAGACTGCCCCCTGTAGTTAGAGAATGGAAGTCCCTTTAGATAAAAGCATTTGCTAAGTAATGTAAATGTACCAGCAGAAAGGTTTACTTTCAGAGCTGGTTTTGTTATTGTACAGTTCCAATTTTAGCGTCTTCTTTCTCTGCATTTAACCAATGGGCTGCCAGCTGTCCCACTAGCAGTCCTGGGATTCAAACCCACAACCTTCTGATGTCAGGGGCACCTCCCTAACCACTAGACCACCCAGCTGTCTCGAGAGTTGTTTCTTTGTGCAGACAGTGAAAAACAATGTTGTGATTTCGGCCGGTCAAAAAGCAGTTACTCAGTCAGCTCGGCTGCTGCCCACTTTTGGCCCTGCCGTTGAGTAGGACCATGACAGCACATTGGTCCCACATGAAATATAGAACATGTATTACAGTATCACAATAAGCTGCTGGTGAATTAGCCTACTTATGGCCTTAACCATTTCAATGTGATGTTTTTGGGTGTAACCCATGGACACATTTGAGCTGAATAAAATCCACACACTATTTTTTTGTGTCCATGTCTAGAAGCAAGAAAAAAGGAAAGAGAGAGGGAGTGAGAAATCTTGCAGGCAGACCACTCTGGGATATTTGATGTGACACAAATGGGTATTCTGAGAAATATCTGTGAAGCATCAAAGCAAACCCTGCATCCAATATACAGCACAAGCATCCCTGTTGCATACAGACTCAGAACCTTTTAGTCCCAGTCTTCTGATTCATGCACTTTGATGTTAAAGAATGACTCTAACTGATCACATTCTAATGAAAGAGTGAGTCAATACACAGGCAATGTATGAGATCCCGGTCCCACTTTACTGTTATACTACTGTACTTTCTACTTGCAGTGCTGTCTCAGATGTACATCCCATTCACATTACTGTTACTCTGCTAAATTGTCTGTTTATTATATTGTTTCTGTCATTCCTTTTAATTTGTTCAGTGCTGTTAACTGCCTCCTGTGCAATAATCATACATGTGGTGTTACACTAGTCACTCTAGAAGGCCTACATAACGTCCGCACTTTACTGTTACATTACATTACATTAAAGTTAAATTGTTGTGGTGTCTATGTATTGTGTTTGAATGTTTGATGTTGCTAGATGTTGCACCGTGTTCCAAGGAAAAACATCTAATTACACTATTTACATGTATACAGCTGGTTATGACAATAAAGTAACCTTAAACCGTGAGGTGAATTGTACACATGTTCACAAGATTTCTACAACTGAATGCATTATGACATTTAGTCAAGTGGTCATGCATGTGATTTGTTGATTAATTGATACGTTTCAGCACACCCTAGGTGAAATCCAGCATGCAGCAGTATGAATCAGAGGCCAGCTGAGCGGTATTCCACCCCATTTAAGCTCATGACAAAGTTATTAACATAAAACAGATTAAGTTGTCAATTGATGTGTTCATGGTGAGTGGTGTTCCTCTGGGCTTGCTCATTAGACCTACAATCTTTTCAGATAATTACGTGAAGAGGCTTTTTTTAAAAACATAGCCATAGGCGTCCTCAGCAAAATAAACCGCTGATGTTCAGATATGTCACACGCATCAGAAGAGCGAGGATTTCGTGTCTCATATTAATGTGAGGGACATGAGACCGGAGGTGCTTTATTACTATAATGAGTTCCGACTGGCGGTCACCAAATGGAGCGTTTTAAGTGGCTCTCATGCCACGTCACACATCACTATGTTATTATGTACTTCCCAGAAAAAAACTGCTAGACCGGGAAGGAATAATTGAATGTGTTCATAAATCACTTCATCAATAAGTTCACGCAACAGACAGCAAACAGTTGCATTTGTTTTGTCATGTAAAGCCAGGCCTAACAGCCTATTATTTCTGTGTACTTTGGATGGTCTGAACAGAAGTCTGGTTGGGAGTGACTGGGAGTACAGGGACAGGTGGCTGATGAGGGGGGGGTCTCTGCTGACGCATCTCTCTCTGACTGCCTGTTTCATAACTGGCTGTGCTGGGATTGGCTTTAGGTCAGTTCTAGTTAAGAAGGAACTGATGCTTCCAAAATCCGTTTGGGATTAGTGGTGTGCTTCTGTCATCTACAGGCTCCTTAGGTCTTTATGGTTGGTTAGAACAGGTCAACTGGTGTGTTGTTTGGTATATAGTATAGTACAGACCTGAAGAAGTACCTCCTACAAAACACACATATCCACCAGTACAGTACAGCATTAGGGTTTATCCTGCATTAAAGGAATTCCTTTTTTATTGTCAGGCAATTTTTAAAATGATGTCTTTATGGCTGGCTCTGGCTGGAGCCTTCCCCAAGGCTGAGCCATTGTATTACTTGACAGTTAATTACTTTGTACCATGGATGGCATGGCATTATTGGACTCCTTCAAGGTGGGGCCCTAAAATCAAGGTTTATTATTATTATTATTATTATTATTATTATTATTATTATTATTATTATTATTATTATTATTATATGGTTATGCATAAAAATAAAAACACGTCGAAACAAATACACAAGTTACTACTAGATATCTAAATATTCAAATGTATGATCTGTCATTGTATGAAAATTAGATCTTCTGAGTGTTTTGTTGGACAACTCTCAGGTGGATTAGGTCTAGTCATCAGGCTTTTGAACAAAAATTGTGGAGTCCTTCCTAGCTTAAACCATTATTGTAGAAGAGGTATAGTAGATACTAATGTCAAAGATTCTCCATTTCAGGAAGGCTCTCACCAATGTCCTTAAATGTGTTATTAATAAGCATCAAATAAACAAACATTATAATTAACAAACCTGAAGTAAATAAACATTGCTACCCGATGCCCTCTAAAGGTCGTATTAAGATCCAAGATTCTTTGTCACATGCATAGTCATACAGGTACAACACGCAGTGAAATATATCCTGAACCACTCCTTGTGCAAACATTATAGACAATAAGTCAGTTTTAAATAAAAATAACATAAGCCTTAAACATGACTCACTACTGCACTGTTGCTCATGATACACTAATATATTTTTTGCTTTCTTATTGTGACATTCCACAGTCTGCGACCGCTAGAGGTGGCTGTTGGACAATGAACTTGCCTCCTTAATGCACTGGGTGTGGCCTATCTTTAGCTGGCGCTAGTGATTAAGGGGTTTCAGCCGCGAGTTTAAGCACTGATTATTGTGTATTTTCATTGGTCCTTTGTGCATGCACCTTCCTATTTAAGCTACTCCCATGTTAGGCCATGTTATTGGTCCTCCCTCACCTTGACCCGGGCGATGACACTTATTTACCCTTACTGTAAGTAATTAAAGTAAAGTGGCCCTTATAGTCACACGTGGACACATTTTACCCATTCACCAAGTGAAGCAGGGGGCTGCCACCAATGGGGGGCGCCCAGGGATACTGGTATAGCTGGTATACACTAACGGTGTATACTATATAAATTGAAGTAATAATTGTTACAGGCCTAGTAATAGTACAACTTCATAGAGGGACAGTAGTTGGACTGGAGTAACCTGTGATTTACGCTGTTTGCGGTCAGTGTAGATGTGACTGGGTTTTGAAGGACTGTGTTGAGTTTCAAGAGAGTATTGGAGGATAAAAAGTGGCAAATGTAGAGAGTCAGAGACTACGGTTGCATGACCACACACACACACCCCACTCAGGTAAAAGCTTCTAGACCTGTGCACTCATGTACATTGATGTATAGTTCGGGCATCTAGAGGATGATCCTTCACAACTTCATTTTGCGCTCACACACACAAAGCAGGCAGTCCTCGGTTTCCCTGCCGTTCTGTGTTTTGTGCTGCTGACCTCTCCTTCAATCTTTTTCTTGTCCCCAGAGTAGAGAGAAGGAGGGGTTGTCTTCTCTCTCGGTGTGTCTCACTCTGACAAAGTAAAGGCAAGCTTTTATCCTCTCTTTTTTTCTCCCTGTGCTTCCATTTTATTTTGGGGAAATCTGTTGTGCTACAGTGTCACGAAAAGCGAATGAGTCACAGCTGGACAAGAAAGAGAGTAAGAAAGAAAAAGGCACCGAGAAGGTTTCAGAGGGACACAGGGGAAGTAAGACAGATGAATAAAAGGAAGGTGGAGATAGATGGAGAAATGGTGAGAGCACCTAGATAGAGGTTGGAGGGATCAGGAGGACGAGGTTGGAAGGGTGGTGAATCTTGGAATTAAATTAAAAGAGAATTAAAAGAGGATGGCTGTAGTCTACTAGAAACTGTTTTTATGCATTATGGTTCCTTGCATTATGCATTATGGTTTAAGTTTGCTGCTGGACAAGCATGGTTACTAATACAATTTCTGAATACTTGGTTACTTTTAAGCTTTATGTTGGTGCTGGTCAGAGTCTGAAGTTGACATCCTGTATTTGTCCTGATCAGTGGAAATTAAATTTGATTGATTGGTGTAAAAAATGTAACTTTAAAATCCAGCAAATCTATGTTTTTTCATTTATATTTTGATGAGGTTTATTTTCAGATTTATTTAGGTGCATTTTGCCACTTTTATGGACATTGATTTATATTGGAGTAAAAGCATTCTAAATTAACATAATCCATTCCCACAGTGAACTTAAATGGCCCATTTCATGGCAAACCAAGTCCACAGAGTGTATTTATATACAATGAGGTGGATTACAAGGTCAGTCAGAGCACAGATCATGTAGTGTATAAATTAATAAAACCCTTATACACTGTTTAAATATCTCTCAATTTTGGTCCCTACCTACGTAATTGTGTTATTCTGTAGTGCTTCCAAAGTTTAGTCTGAGAAAGGAAAAGAAAAGAAGGAGAATACATGGAGGACAGGAGGGAGTGATATGGGAGAAGGAATGGATGAGTTTAGATGTTTTTAATGGACTCAGGCTGGCCATTTTTAGAAGCTTGTTCTGTCAGAGGCATAGATTCATGCGCACTCATAACAAAATGTTATATGAGCCCACCGAAAAATGAGGAGGAAAATATCCGTGTTACCTTTCTAATTTGTCTTCCTCTCTCTTTTTTTTCATGCACGACAGGGGCTTCGTCATGGGCAATAAAAATAAAGGGGAGCCAAAAGCTATTTTAAAATGCCAGCATTCTAATTAGAGGCTTCCGGAATTCTCGTCGGTGACTCACACCACGCCAATCACACTCAGCGGCGTCTCTCCCCGGCGCCACTCGCCCTCATATCACGGCTTTCCTCCAAGGCTGCCCTCACACATTTTTAAATCAAGCATCTTGGGTTTATGTTCTGCTTCTCACTAAATCTCTACAAAACCAACCGCCTTCATTTTACCCCTTAAAATTACCCTAATTTTGACCTTAAATTCCCATTCAGGAAAATTAAGAGAAAAAGTGCACAGATTAAGGCAGGTTAAGGGGTAAAACTGCTAAAATTTCCCTTTACTTTTTCAAATGTGACCCTTAAATAATGGAACCTCCTGAATGAACGGCTTAAATTTAAGATCAAGGGATTTCGCACTGATGCCTGAAATCTAATTTTCAGGAAATATTAAGGTAAATTAAGGGGTTTGGTGTATTTTCAGGAGTAAATTAAGGTAGAGTTAAGCACATTGGAAGTGCGTTTCATAGCGAATCCATCAAGACAAGGACCAATGGGAGACATAAGGCACTCAACATGAAACCAACATCAGGTGACAGGAATAACAAGACCTTGACT
>JBBPDC010002573.1:0-14058 GCA_037974485.1 Hemigrammopetersius urotaenia | reverse complement strand
ACCCCCTCCCCGCTTTACAAACGGCTTTCCGCGTGTCTTTCGTAGATATGTCGAAATGCGCCCACACGGCAGACCCGTAAGCCACGTGCGGCCTTTTTTTTGTTCCGAATCTTCGGATCACATGCGTGCCGAACCGAGGAAAGAGATGGGTTCGGATCACGGATCACCACTAATATTAATGCATAATTTATAGGGTCCTTCTATTGAACAGCAACATAATTTTCTCCTATTGGCATAACTGTCATGTCCTGATTAATGCAAATAAAGACGGCCATTTGACTCCTGTGAGTGCTCTCCATCAGCCACTGTGGTGTTTTCTTATGAATGAAATGACTGTGCATTGTTTATTTCCATTTATTCGGATGTTTTTTTCATATAAACACATGTTTAAATATTAGTTTCTAGTTTAAATTATGGTCTGTATGTTATAGTTCAAGACTAAAGAACTACATAAGTAACAGTAGGCTCAAAAAAACCTATTAAAAACAGTAATTTCTCTTTAAAGGCTACTTGCCTTGATCAAAAGGCACTGCTTCCAGCATTTCTCCAATCAGAGCGGTTTCATTCAGCCGGAACGCTAAAACGATGGCCGACGCCCATTCCTTCTTCTTCAGCTGGCGGCGAATGCTGATAGGCGTAATGTCCATGTCCAGGTCATAAGGGTCAAACACCATCGATGTGTCCAGGGAGTAGATCAGCAAACCTTCAGTAGATGCGGCCGCCCAGCTGCGCCCTGATTGGAGGAGCAAATAATATTCATGTATAATATTCACTGATAGGTTTTTTTTTTGTTTTTTTTTTAAACCCAGAGTATTGTAATGTACATTTTCTAATTCCTATTAATGTATGTATCTGTAACTCTGTAGTTTATTTCAGGATTAGTAAAGCTCCCACTAGTCAATATTAGGGCTTTAAACGTTAAACTGTTTTTCGCGTATTATATTGAATATCGTCTTGAATATCTACACAAGAAAAAAAAGTCAAGACTGAATCTGAAAATGTTTTGTTATATTCACTTTGACTGTAACAATAACAAGAACAACAGCAAGTAGAAGAAGAAGAACAACAACAACAATAATGATAACAAAAAAAATGGGGTCTGGTCAAGGTTTTCAAGCCGCTCCAAACTGTTTTATATTGGAGCTCACACTAACCTCAGCCATGTCTGATTTTAACATCTGTTGTAATTTTCCTATTCCTTTATTATGTCTAATAATTGCAACTCACAAATTGAGTCAAACCTCGGCTAAGAGTCCAGAGTGCAAAGCGACTGCATGCTGCTGGTGGCGATTTAGCATTAACCTTAAGAAGTGTAGCACTTTGCTACTTTTTCAAACGCATGCATATCTGTGGCACACATTAAGGGTGTATAACCCAATTATCAAACTAATCAAATTAGACTCAATTATATATAGAAGACGTTCCAATTTTTCATGAACGCTGAACTGAACGAATCGTGAGTGATGTTCACTCTCGCGAGACTGAACACAGCTCACGTTTTGCGTTTGCTGAATACAGTCTCCCCTCCTATGATCCTATATGCTCACATGCGATTGGGCCGCCATGCTGCCAATCAAAACAAAGTGCTGCCATTAGCAGAGCCGAGCCACAGAGAGAGAGAGAGAGCTGAGCAGCAAAAGGAACAATGGGGGGGTTCTCTCACTCGATGGGAGTCGGCTCTTCTGATTCACTACAAGGCTTCGGCTTGACTGATTACAGGCTAGCATGATTGGTGCTAGGAGTTCGGACGCCTCTACAGAAGGCAGTTTGTTTAAACATTTGAGTCTGTTTTTTGAAGAAATAGATTTCGATGGTGAAAACCACACGTTTTGTTTACTTTTAGTTCTGTTCGTTTCGGAGCACTTTAAAAAGATATTGTCTGAATGTTGCATTTCAGGCAGACAGTTTTGTTTACATTTTTTTTTTTTTTACAAATTTTTTTTACAGCTTGTTTTTTTCACTTTCAGCATAACATGCGTTGCTTATGTGGCAAGATCTATTCTCAACCTAAAAATTGTTTTTTAATGTAACTTGTGTCTGTGATTATTCTGTGGTATGACAGACAGAAGGAGAAGATTGAAGGGGGTTTAAATAGAAGGACGTTGAATTGAAAATGTAAAAAAAACCCGAACAAACATGAGTTGGTTTATTTTTTGAGCTGTGAACTTGGTTCAAAATAATAATAAAAAAATAACAATGAATGGGAACTAGTTTTTTAATGAACTGAACTTTGAACTAGTTCTTTTTCAGTGGCACACACTGGTCTTGATTGTGTGGTCATTAACAAACATTTCAGGAGAGTTTTTACAAGAAAAGAACAGTTCTGAACATCAAACATCATGTGATGTTCACATGCATAAACATGTGATGCATGACATTCAATGTTATTTTAAAAATTAAGCTTATAAATAAGGACATAACATTACTCACCAGTGGGGGAGAAGCGGAGAGAGGCGACACGAATCTCTGGCTTAAAGTGTCGAGAACTCATATCTCCTGGAAAACAGGAGAAAACGGGGAGAAAAAGTTCAAGTAGATTTCACCAGTCAACAACTGTTTACTATGGGAGGGTTTAATAACAGATTAATGTTGAATTACATTAACAAAATGTAGCCACTAGGCCCTTGCAATCAGAATGTTGTGTTTGAATGCCAGGACTGCTAGTGGCACCACTGAGTTACCTTTGAGCAAGATCCCATCCCCTGCCCGCTGCTTCACTTGGTGAATGTGTTAAATACAGAAGAAGAATTTCGTGCTGTTCACACTGTGTGCTGTGTTCACATATGACGGTCACTTCACTTCATAACCCTGAGGATTTTTGCTGAATGTCATAAATGCGTGGTTTTGAGTAGAAGAACTGACTTCTTGAACTACTCAGCACCACAAAAATAAATAATTTTAAAAAGACATTGAGATTAATCAGGTGTATTTAGGCAGGAAAATCATCAATAAATGCAGGAAACCAGGCGGCCAGGACCAGAGCTAAACACCTTTGCTCTCCTGTATAATATAAACTTCTTAATTTGTATAATATCAGCTTATTACATTTACTCATATTCCACAAGAGCAAAAATTATCTGGAACTTTGAATACGTTATTTATGCTTGTAAATATAAGAGAATGACTTGTATTTACAAGCACCATTTTTGATGAAAAGTGCACAGACTCAATAGCCACTATCCATCATTACATGACTGATGAATTCTATAATTATAAAATTACATTTAAGTGGTACATTTAAAAGGCTCCCCTCACCTCTCCTGACTCCAGGAAGGCTGAGCTCAACTCCGTCTCCATCTCCTGCCCCCTCATCCACTAACGCCAGGCTACCAAACTCTGTCATCTTACGCCTGTCCAGGAACTCCTGCGAGGACAAATAAAAGGTCAGAAAAATCACATATGAAGCAAAGCACAAAGCAAAGCACATCATAACTATTCTACTTTTAACCTCACAGCCTCTGAAAGGTAAAAGGGACAGTGGGTTTTATAACTGTATTATGAGTAGATGAGTCCATACCTCCATAGCATCCAGGGACATGTTGCAAGAGATTTCAAATTTCTTCATGAGGATCTGCTCCTTGATGTTATAGATGCAGACAAATTTTGACCGCCCGCCAGCCAACACGGACGCACCATCGGCAGAATAACACAGAGAAGTGAAGGCCCTGCAAAATTTGAGAGGGGTTTTGCATTAGGGTCTGTATTACAGGGTCTGTAACTACAGGAGGTCCTCGGGTTACGATGTCTGGACGTCTTGACTCGCATGAAAACGTAAAAAAACTGCAACATTAAGCCATTAGCCTTGTACTTACGTGGGCAAACTAGTATGGTTGCCTGTGTTGGAAGAATAGGCATTAACGTTTGAGTGATGGAGTTGGCGTCCCCCGGCACAGTACAGTGTACAAGTACAGTATATTTAAGCCCTTTTCCTTTTTCTGTGGCTTAGCTGTGTTTTTATGTTCTAGATTATGATTTAGGATCGGTGAGTGACTCAAGCGAGGGCGAGTTTCGACCAAAATTCGAGTTATGTCACTGTGTCATAACCCGAAGACCCCCTGTATGAACAATATAGTATTTTCTAAACATGACTTGTGAATTACAGCTAACCTTCTACAGCAAGATCCAGAAATGTGTTTGGTGTTTGTAGTTTGATTAAAAAAAACTAAAGCTTATACCCCACCAGACAATATACAAATCGAATCACACACTTCTCTCTCAGGATATAGAGCTGAAAGTAGGGGTGCAATGATACACACATGTTCAGGTTTGACTATCTTTGGTTCTGTGATAATTCAGTTCAGTTTTTTGTTAAAACTGTCTTGATAGCTGTGCCAGGCCTCAATCACAACTAGGCTCAACCCCAACTACTCACTTGCCCTTAGCTGACTGCTTGGCAGTGATCTTCTCAGTCTCTTTGCGACCCATCTGAAGGTCATGCCGGCCAATGATGGAGCCGGTCTGAGTCGCTGCCCGAGGGTCCCAGAACGTGATTTCTCCATCCAGTGTAGCCACTGCCAATTCCTGACCATCTGGACGGTACGTCACGGTCAGACCTGATGTGGAAAAAGTGGCTTAATATCTCAGGGAAATATTCTCTCATGATCCTCCTATATTTCTCTGTTCAGCAGCATTTCTGCGCTCTACTCTCTTGCTCTATTTAAAGGAACCAGGCACTTTGGCAAGAGTATTGATCAGGTGTCAAGCCCACTAAGCAAACATTCAGGATAAAAGTTAAGCTGTCCTGCCGATTAATCGACGATAAACTAAACAGTTCTGTTCTAAAACTTACAATATGTTGCTCGTACTAGATGTTTCAGGCCACTGGAGGCTCAATGTCACTAGAGTACCTACATTTTTGGTGAAAATAACAAACTTCCCAATACTTATCTAACAAGTTTCTGCATTTGCATTATTCCCTTTCGTTGTAGTTCTTTTACTGATAACTGAGATCACACCGTACCATGTATATTGATAATGCACTGATTCTAACCTGTGCTTGCTTAGTGCCTGTGCCCCAAAAAGGTTTTAAAAATTAATAGAAAATGCAAAATGTTATTTCCTCATATATATTTAATATATACAGATATATACAGCTCTGGAAAAAAATAAGAGACCACTACAATTTAGTGTGACAACCATTCTATCCCAGTGTCTGTTAAGCGATCACCTGAATCAAATCTTATTTAATGAGGAAAAGACACTGCTGTAATCGACACTCTCCTCTCACAATAAGACCAGTTGGATGGTGAAACACTACTAGAAGTACATCAAGGGTGATAATTGCCATTTTGTTTGTGAATAAGAGATTTGTTTTCTTTGATTTATTCAAGTTCTGTAAACACTATCATTTCTCTCATTTTGATGTTTTGTCATTTCCTGTAAAATTATGCTTTAAAGAAGAACAATTTTATTTGTTAATTACGAGAATTATTGTTGGTTCTTAAAAACTAAGGCAAAGCTGTTCAGATGTTCACTAAGGCAAAGCACCTATAATAAAAAAAAAGATTTTTGCAGTGGTCTCTTATTTTTCCCAGAGCTGTATGTATATACAGAACAGTGCAAAAGTCTTAGGCACCTGGGCAAATTATTTGAAGTCATTTATATCAGCATTGGGCTTCTTAACAGCAATAACAGCTGAATATTAGAATAAATGCAAACAAACAAGCAAGCAGTAAAAAGTACCAAGATTTCTTTTTTCTAAAAAGTAGTCAATATATTGTGAGCTGGTTAGAAGAATACAGGTATTTACTGTACATTTACTGTATTAATGGTAAATGGAGAATATACGGTACGATGGAGAAGAAGTGATTGAAGTAATACGGAATCACAGAGGGACCAAAAAGCGAATGTAAATCATAAACCTGAGTAGTAGTGTGGTGCAATTGTGCCACCTACTGGCGCAACACTTATGCTGCCTTACACAAACATGAAAATATAAGCAAGAGTGTGTGTTTACTGGTTAATACACTGCTGTAAATTTAAAATAAACGAAAACAAACCAATCCTCATTCTTTAGAACTTTTTGTTGCTTATCGTGAACCGTACCGAGACCTCAAAACTGAGGTACATACCGAACCGTGACATCTGTGTACCGTTATATCCCTAACATATATATATATATATATATACAGATTCATACATAGCATAAGTGTTTACTTTCACATGCGGTTACTTCATACATGAATTAAGTTCATGTACATTTAAATTCACTAGAAAGCAAACAGCTTACCATCAGAGGCGAGGCGCAGTACCTCTCGCGTCTGCCAGCTGTCCAGCATGTCCCACAATCTGACTGACTTGTCCCATGACACACTGGCCAGCACAGACTGCACCGGACTGAAGCACAAGCCACTCACCGGACCCTCATGACCACTCAACACCTGCCATACAAGCACACGCAGGTTGAAATGCTGATAAGAATTATGTTTAATTAGGCTGTTACATAAAAAGTGAATATACAGACCACAGTAAAGTCCTCTGCTACAATGTAACTTTTAATTTCAGCCTATGTTTATGTACACATGTATATCACCCACAGCCTAAACACTTATTTTGTTGCTTACATAATATAATTTTTACATAGCAACCATTAAAAATCATTTGGAAGAATTTTAGATTTTACATTAACTTCCAGCATAACAAAATATTTTCTTACTTCAACTTAAAATGCAATCTAATTTAAAATCTAATCAATTGAAGCTTAATATTTCATAGTTAATCATTCTAATGGGCCAAAAACGGAAATAAGCATGGTTTCTACTGATCACATTTTTTTTTTTTTTTTTTTAAAGGCTTTTAGCCTCTGGTGCAGTTGCTGATTTACATAAAATGAAGTGAAATGAAAAAGCTCAGACCTCCAGTAGCCGTCCGGTCTGCATGGACCACAGGAAGATCTCGAATGAGTCCTGAGCTCCAGCACACACCAGCTCTCCACTCACATCCACCGCCAGCGAGGAGAACTGTGTCGGCCGTGGAGACGTCATCGTGCGGAAGTTACGGTACCTGAGAACGGACAGAAAGAGCGATGAAGGTAGTAATCAACTTCTTTTCAATTCCAGACTTCTAGCAATATTCAGGTTTCAAGAGGCTACTCATATTTTTAACAATTTCTGTCCATTTTTATAGATCACAGTATCAGTGCCAGTAAACACACACAGAAAACACAACCAGGTACCGTCAGGTTAACTGAGTTTCCTTCCTCCATTACCTGTGTAGGTCAAATGCACGGACGGTGCCATCCAGAGAGGCACTGAGCACCACGAAGCCGCTCGTGGTGAAGGTGACGTTAGTGACGTTGCTGGTGTGTTCCGTGAATGTGACGAAGCACAGGCCGCTGTTGGTGTTCCACACTTTCACCTAACAATGAAACAAATACATTGTATTGGCTGATCAGTTGTGATGGTCGGGGTGGCACACAGTTAGTGATCCTACAGTTCTACTCCACATTATGGCAAAAACCACTTAACTAAGTAAAACAACAACAGCCCATCACTACTTTATTACAGAACACATTGTGTTTTGTTTAATTCTTTTTTTTTATCACTGCGTAATTCCATCATTGTATATGTTTTCAATATGAAACAAAGAAAAACAACACTGAATGAGAAGGTGTAGTATATGGTAGTATATGTGTATGTAAACTTATATAAGTATATGTACGTAAGTATGTCTCTCTGTGTGTCTGCGACATACTGGCGTTTCTCTGCCTTTCACCATACTAACGCTGGGATAGACTCCAGCACCCTCCAGCTACCCTGGTTAAGGATTAACAGCTAAGACAATACACTGATGGTTATTAGACAAATTAATGAATCCAGTTAACATCTGATTAATATTTCAAATTCAAATAAAATACACATTAAATCTTAACAAGATTTGCAGTAAAATCCCCTTTAACTGTGTCCTTTTGCATTAGGCAGTAACGTCACTAAAGGAGACTGGATTAGTTCATTAGGAGTGCGTCTGTAAGATAAGTGAGGTTGCAGTTGTTTCTTCTACAAAATACAGACATTTGCATTACACATATGGTCACATGACCATAGAAAACTAACCTTTTTTTGAAACTATGACAATATAGTAATGCTGTACATATGCAACTGGCATTATAATGGGTACCTGTGGGGTACTGGTTTTCTGGTTGACTGTTTTCTCCTACTACTAGTAGTTTCTCCTACTAGGATGGGAGATGCTGCCGATGCAGGTCTAACAACCAGATCAATTAAACATTTGTCCGTTACAATTAATATGGACAGCAATGCTGAGAGGCGATGGTGAATAGCAACATCTGACTGGAAAAATCACACAGATGAATATCTAGATAAGACTAAAACGATCAGGGCATCACTGTGATGAAAACGGGAATTCGGTTTGTTGTTTTCTCAGGGGAGGGGAGAGAAAGACAACATGGCTGATCTGGACAGAAATGAAAATAGTCGCACCTGTAAAAACAAATTAGCCCAGTAAGTAAGTAGCAAGTTAGCTACAGCACAGGCTCCCAACCCTGGTCTTGAAATCTCTCCAATCTACACATTTTTGCGTTTTCCTGTCTGTAACACATTGCATCCCAGGACAAGTTTACTAATTAGCTATTTTGTTGAATCGGGTGTTTTGAGGGGCAACACTAAAATGGGTGGTACCTATGAGTAGCCTGAACCAAGTTTAGCCAACCTCAAGATTAATAAATAATTACCTTTCCATCGTCTCCTCCGGTGGCCAGATACTGTCCATCAGGAGAGTAGGCCAGAGAGGCCATGTTGTTGAAGTGGCCTTGCTGCTTGAACACGTAGGATTCACTCTGCCACTCCCAAACCAGCAGCTGTCCAAAACCTTAACAACCAATTTAGAAAACATTTTCATGTCAGTAAGAAGTCTTTCTGACTTTGTGTGCTTTTGTTACTGATAGTCTGGTGCCGTATTTGCAGACACTGTACCTGAACAGCCAAAGCCAATCCAGTCTCCTGTGGGGTTCATGGCTATTGTTGAAATTCTCTGATCTGAGATACTGGTGAGATCATCAGAAAACATTACAAACACCTTAATTCCATGCTAAGATATCAGGTTTCAGAAAAATTGTTTTAACACTCCATTTATAGGCTTACTCAAATTCCACAATATATGTGATTCCACTATAAACAACGGAAACATTTGTTAAAGTGACGATGCAACCAAAAGTCGTTACCTAAAATGATTTCAAAATAAAGTCTTGGAATGTCCCTATATTGCATCATTCCAAAATGAAAAAGGAAATTTATATTTGACCTTTGGCCGAAGCATCTCTTTAAAATGTGAGATGGACGGTAAAAATATAGCCATGACATGACAGTGGGCCAACCTGAGCGAGTGAATGAGGTTAAAATCCGGCAGCTCATGGAGGTGGAAAACCCCCGAGGCGAAGCCCGTCACCAGGATGTGTGTGTTCTTGTGGAAAGCTGCAGCCGTCAGGTTGTTGAAGTCACCCTCCTTGTTAAAAAAGTGTCTGTTGCAGAACAGTTACACAGGTCCTTTTAATTACTTCAGGAAATTAAAGCATAAAGCTGTCTATACTAATAAGCGAAGCTGAAAAACAGTTTAGAAACTCTTAACTCGCGTTCAATTCTTAAAAGAGACTTAACTCAAGTCAAGGTCCATCATCAGCAATAACAAAAGAGTAATGGAATTTTATACAAAATATTTTTTAGCATCAGCTCACTAAACTAACAGAAGAATTTCTTGTTTTTTTATATAAAAACAGGTGGAATTACTCAAAAATGAAAGTGCAAACCTATTGCCACAGATTTAATTCACTTTGTAACAAACTACAGTATGTATTATAATTACATAATATGTGGCTCTCAATAATTTTGTAAAAACGCATTCATTTAAAGCTCATATTCTAACATTTGACAAACCCGCACAAAACATGAACAATTGATTATATATACTTATAATGAGGCTCACGTTGTACTAACAGACAGTCACTCACTTGCTTTTCTGCCTGTAACGGACGTTTTGGATTCCCTCCACCTCCTTAGGTGCATCTGCGCTGCCTTTAATCACCTCCACCCTCAGCTCCCCGTCCTCTCCCACTTCCTCAATCTCATCCTCCTCCTCCTCCTCTTCAGCCTGTTCCTCTGCCCGTTTCTTCCTCTCCTCCTCCATTTTCTTCCGTTCCGAGTATTTAGGGGCTTTGCGTAAACCGTCCAGCTCCGTGTTGCTCTCCCACACACACAGAGTGCCGTCCTTACTCACAGTGTACAACTGGCCCAGCAGAAAGACACTTAGTTAACACCTCAGTGATACAATGAATATATGATATCTGTCCAGAAGCATAAAGACACACAGAAAAGAAGCAAGAAATAGAACTAATCACTCTGGAGCAGATGCACATGCCTTAGAAGCCTAAGTAGTAAGCATCAGCTAGAGGGGTATTATAAAATACCATCTTTGTTTCCTCTCCCTTTTTTGCCACTACTGAGTTCTCTTCAGGACATTTCTTTCTTTACGGTGCACACAGCAGACGGCATAATTATATCTCTGTTTATCACATGGCCATCCTCAGAGCGTTTCTTTACAGTGAAAGATGAGTCAGCAATACAAATTCACGTATTTGTTTTCATCAAGGTGAATTCATAGCAGATTTTAGACTTGTATCATGTGAGAAATTACATTTTGGTTCTTTATTCAGCTGTACATTGTACGTTGGACATCCTCATTCTCCAGAAAAACACTTCATACGTACATCTAGGCTGTCCTTCTCGAAGAAGCAGCCCACGATGACGTCCTTGTGGCCCCCCAGAGAGTAATAGATCAGATTAGCCCATCGTTCTGCTCCAAATATCCACGTGGACATGTCTTTACTGCCAACCGCGAAGCACCTGAGACAGCAAAGCACACATTATTCACATCAACAAAGAACCAAACATTTCTCAGAACATATAGGTACCTGTCAAAGGAGGAAACACTGAGTTTGGATCATTTTCAGCCTTTTATACCATCATCAAGAGAGAGCTGAACCTGGATCAGTACTTTTGCTCTTCAATAGTGAACACTCATACGTCTTCACTAAATTCTTTAAAGTGAAGTGAGTGAAAGTGACCATTTGTCATACGTGAACACACCACTGCACACTGCAATTAACCCATTCACCAAGTGAAGCAGGGGGCAGCCAGGAACACGGCGCCCGGGGAGCAGGGTACCTCAGCGGTGCCTAGCGGTCTTGGGGATCGAACCCGGACTTTCTGGTCGCAGGGCGGATGCCTAAACCACTAGGCCACCCAACTGCCCCACAGCTATGGATTATTTCACCAGGGTTGCAAATGAAGGGTTGCTTTTTAAACGTTTGAGGACACCTTGCCTTGCCTTGCAATTCTACAGCGGTTCCATTTTTCCATCGCAATGTTTCATTAAAATAAAATTAAATCAAAGTTTTTGTTAATATACAACTGCTATCTAGTAAAACCTAGTATATTTGTGATCTTAAGGCCCTTCCTTGAAATCAAGTGTGGATATTGCTTGAATGATTAGATCATTTTCTTTTCCCAACTACTATTAAAAGCCTTAATTAGAACTTTTGGCCTAAAGGTATTTAAATAGCCAAAGGGTATGACTACTGATGAGTGCTGACATTTACACAAGGGTGCATAAAACATGCATATACATTAAAAAAATTTTTTTAAAAAAGGTAGTTATCTTCAAACTTAAAGAGTGCATGCTCCATTAGCATACATACTTGGAATCATCGGTCCAGTCGATGCAGACGGTCTCATCGTAGGGTCCGTAGTAACTCTTGTCTAGAACAAATGCATTGAACTCCAGGTTCTTTCCAGGAGCGTTGTACATGAGAGCCACGTTTTCTTTAGTGACCACAAACTTTCTATAGAGAAATAATAGAAGACTGTGATTAGTTCTTTAAGGCATTGCATTAAAGTGTGAACGTTTGCAATGTTGGTAAAAATGTGTGTGTGAGATTGCGTGGAGCAATTTACCTGCCATCAGGAGAGAAGGAGATGCTAGTAACAGGTTTGTGAAAGTGATGATGGTAAAGCACAGCCCGAGTCACCAAGCTGATCAGTATCGCCGCTCCATCTGCAGCACAAATCACCTAAATTTAATGAAACGATCCAAAAACACTCCCGCATGGGCTCTGACCATTCTCCTTCATCCCCTCACAAATGAGAAAAGGGCCACAGACAAACACACAAAATGGGACGGCATTGCACATACCTTCATCAACAAGTATGGCCACGTTCCCTTTAGGCGAGAGTCCAACGCAGGTTATGTTCTTGATGGTGCTCACTGGCAGCGTCTCTGACTTATTACTATTGAATAACAGAAGCATGACTCTTAACCAGGGGCCACAGGAAACAAATACATGCACGTAACATATGCAGTTTCTGTGGGTGTTCTGATTCTGATGTAACATGTCTGTTAAACCTGTATTAAATTGTCAGGTCTAAACTGTTCTTCTCAGATAAAGTAAGTAAATGTGATGACATTTTAGCACAGTTTCTATTGGGGCCCTTTTTTTTCAGTTTTGCTGTTGTTT
Organism: Hemigrammopetersius urotaenia; assembly: GCA_037974485.1. NCBI lineage: Eukaryota > Metazoa > Chordata > Actinopteri > Characiformes > Alestidae > Hemigrammopetersius > Hemigrammopetersius urotaenia. The sequence goes on along the minus strand of JBBPDC010002573.1, from coordinate 1,535 downwards.
TCCCTGGAGGTGTTTTTACATATCAAAATATACCTTTTTACCTGACCATTTGATGACCCATTTTCAGAACGAAAGCGGCTGTTTATATTATTGTGTGTTTAAGACTGGTAAATATACACTATATGGGGGAAAAGTATTGGGACACCTATCTTCAGGGTTTGGGTTAGGTCCCTTACTTACGTTTACGGCATTTAGCAGACGCTCTTATCCAGCTGCGAAGGGGGGGACGAACTCCATATTAAAGTCTATATATTTGAATGCAATGTCATTAAACTTCCTGTGTATTAGTGTAATGACCATGCGTCCCAATACTTTTGTCCATATAAGTGTATGTACTATGTGTACATGCAATAGTTTCTATATGTATACTGGGGAGTCAATAGCAATGGATTATACTTGAACAATGATCATGTACTACAATAAAAACTGAGGAAATCCTGCTTTTGGACGTATGGTCCCTATAACTTGTAAACAATGTGACTAGATGAACTTGTCAGAAGCAGAAAGTTACAGTTTTAAAAGATATTCAGTACGTTATCCATGCTTACTTTTGTCAGACACTGAAAAATGGCACACACTAATAAATTAACAAAGATAAGGGAAGGTAATGCTTGCGGGCGGGCTTCAGTGGTCTATACAGAAACGACTTGAGTGACACTTACTTCTTCAGGTCAAAAACAGAGATGCGATTCCCAACAGGACTAATGACAGAGTTTCCATCTTTAGTGAATGAAAGGTTCCCTTGTCTATAAACAGCTCCCAGCAAGTTTGAAAACTGGATAGAAAATAACAGAGATATCATTATAATCTAAAATGTCTCCGTGCTTCGGTTTTTTTTTAACGTCAGTTAATAAAATGTGCAAAAATGTGCAAAACACCTACCTTATATGCAAACTTCATCTTGACCTCAGGAGTGGCTTTTAAACCATCACATTACCCATCAAAAGACCTCAGTAACATACCCACATGTTCACAGATCGCAATATTTCTTTAACACTGGAGGCACATGTGTAACTCACATGGAGTCTTTCCGGAGGTTTTGTTTTTTGGCAAAATAAAAGTCGATAGCGCTGTTAGTATAAAAGACCCACTGAATATAGTTTAAACAGCTTAAAAAAATAACCAATGCTATCGTCCAAGCTATCGTATATGCAGTTATGTTTATGTGTGAGTTTAAGTGTGAGTTTTATAGATATGTCATTGAATGCTAATCTCATTTCATTTATAATTTCCTGCTGTTTAATTTATTTTAATTGCATTAAAGCTAAGTCATTTTGCACTACTGATCTGCTGATACAGCACTCCAGTCTCTTTACAAACAGCAAAGTCAGTGTTACACTGTTATTACTGTTATTTCTTAGTGTGATAATGTGTTGCACTATTGTTTCTTTATGCTTTGTTATTCTTTTTCTTTTTTTCTTTTTCTTATGATATCTTTCTTATACACGTATACACATATACATATGTGTGTGTGTGTGTGTGTGTGTGTGTGTGTGTGTGTGTGTGTGTGTGTGTGTGTGTGTGTGTGTGTGTGT
>JBBPDC010002553.1:0-14061 GCA_037974485.1 Hemigrammopetersius urotaenia | reverse complement strand
GACAGTAGTGTGTGTATTACCCTGGCCGGTTGTGTTGTTTCTCTGAGGGAGAGGCTGAACTCTGTGTGTGTGTGTGTGTGTATTACCCTGGCCGGTTGTGTTGTGTCTCTGAGGGAGAGTCTGAACTCTGTGTGTGTGTGTGTGTATTACCCTGGCCGGTTGTGTTGTGTCTCTGAGGGAGAGTCTGAAGTCCCCTGCTCTCTCCGGGTTCATGCTGAGCTGGAGTCTGAGAGAGTCCGAGCCCCCCGTCCGGACCCTCACCGACATCAGCACCGTCACCCCCCCGGACATCCCGGCGCCGGAGAGGAGAGGAGAGGAGGAGAAGATGAAGATCAGAAGGGGAGAAGATCTCTGCTAGCTCAGCTCCGTCTTCATCACACTCACACACACCCCACAACAGGAAACCGGTCCGGCCCGTATTTACTTCCCCCCTCTCTCTTACAGAGCTCCCGAGGACCGCTCAGTTAATCAATACACACACATTATAATTACATGTGTGTGTGTGTGTGTCTGTCATTTTTCATACATTTTATTAAAAGAAAATGCTCAGATTTAGTTTAAGAATTTCTGTTTTCCCGTATTTTCCTTTTTAACAGAGCAACATGTTTAAAATCGATCTAAGTGTGTGTGTATGTATATAAACACACACACACATATATATATTTGTATGTATATGTGTATATAAAATTGTCCTTGCAATAAAAAGGTTGTGGGTTTGAATCTCATCTCAGGACTGCTAGTGGCACCCCTCACTTTTCACACACACATGCAAAACTTTATTACAGTACTGTTTGCATGTGTTTAGATGAAAAGTACACACTCAAAATACAGCTCAGACATGCAAAGAGGACGGACACAGAGGCCATGACATTCTGTGTAATTTATTAGTGGGTTCTGCAGGATGTTAGCAAGTAAACAAAAACGTAAATAACTGTTTGAGGGTGAGTTCATTCAGAGGAAGGTCATTTCAATTGCTATTTGGCACCATAAAGTAATAAACTAAAACAAAAATAGTGCAGTAAAAGATTACATACGGAGACAATATTCTCCAATAGGAACCACCCAATTCAAACTCGGTGCTATTCCTGTTTTCAGAACAGTCTTCTCCTTCTACCCTCCTTCACCCGGCCTGTCAAGCTCTTCCTCTGAACCTCCCTCTTCAGATTAATAATTCGGTTAAGCACCTCATATATTAGTCGTCTGGGGTCATTAAAGGGGAATTCTGCTGTTTTACTCATTTGAATATAATTACAGATCTAATGTAAAGAGTCTGAAGAGAAAGTCCTTCACAGTGGCGGTGACGGAACCAGATGTCTGAATGACTCAAAGCACTGAAAGTTACTGCATGCAACGGTTATGAATAATCTGAGACAGTTGTACCATCATCTCTGTTTATCTAAATTACTCTAAATAACCGTTTATACATTTCGATTACTAAGTTGTAAAAACACAGAATTCCCCGTTAAGTCAAAGATATACACACATACATTTTATCAACTTGCATTTTCGCACTGTGTGCTTCTGGAGTAACTGCACTGGCACATGCATTATTCCAAAATCATACTCAAGTTACAGTCCAGTGTAAAAAAAAATGACTTCAGTTAAGCCATTTATATAACAACTTCCACAAGAACAACAAAAAAAAAACAGGAATCGCCTTTTTGTTCAGTTATCTGCAGGCCTCCCATCGTCCTCACCACACCCTCTTTGGATTCACATGAAGCCCTTCCCGTCTCCCCACACCGAGGAGGTGGGGGCTGTTCAGAGCTGGGCTGAGAGAGAACCGGTTTGTTCAGGAGTGTCAGCTCCTCACTTCCAGAAGAGGATGTTCCAGAGCAGCAGCCAGCAGGGGTAGACCAGCAGAGCCAGCAGGGGGTACACCAGCGAGCCGTACAGGGAGTGGTCCAGGATGCCCTGAGAGATGACAGAGAGGAAGAGCATCCAGCCCTCCGGCAGCGAGACCGGCGCCTCCCGGAGCTCCTGGAAGAGGAAGACGCAGTAGAGGAGCGTGCAGCCGGGACTGAGCAGCACCATCACCAAGGCACTCACAGCTCTGAGGAAACAGAACCACAGTCAGTCACGGGTCAGTTCTGTGGGACCTGGGCAGGTCCAGTCTCGGGCTGAAGCTCAGCTCAGTGTTTCCCTCCGCTCTCACTCAATATTAGGTAAACTGTGCACTCAAAAGTCTGGAATGATTTCCAAACAGTCACTTTCTGCTTGTAATTTTCTATAAATAATTTGTTATATAATGCAGATATCAATATTGGCCCACAGATTTCTCATGTTGTCCTACCTCTCTTTATATATTAGAATTAAACAGGCTTTCAAAAAACTGCAAAATTACACACACACACACACACACACACACACACACACACACACACACACCCACACACACACACACGCACACACACACACACACACACACACACACACACACACACACACACACACACACAGCATTTCGATAAGCAGCCTTTAACATATGCAAGCAAAAAAAACCTAATCCTAAATAGTTCTGATTTGGTTCAGGCAAGTTCAGGCCAACACACTGAAGGTGAAGACTTTTACAAGTTTTACAATTTCATTTTCATTTTATTTTCTCTTTTAGTGATGTTATTTTATTAATTCAAATCACACTTTCTTCAGTATTCTTGAGTGTATAAGGTAAAAAATAATAAGAAGACAACTTTGTTTGAATTGTGAAATAGTTTTGTTTATTCTACTAGGTACTTACACTATACTATACCATCGGTTTTCACTGACTAAAACTAGACGAAATGATTATGACTAATATGCTCTGACCTTAAGTCGACTGAAACTTGACCAGACTAAAAAGAGTATGGAGTCATTGGGTCATGTGACTGGTGTCTGAGGATGGGTTGGGGTGGGCTGGAATGGGTGGTCACTGATATGTTATTGTTTTTCATGGGATCATGGGATCTTGTTTTTTATAAATAATAACAGTGAATTTAAAAAAGGAGTATGGATGTGATTAAGACAAATAAAAACTAAAATGACACCTTAACGCAAAGACTAGACTAAAACAAAAATTAAGACAGACTGCCAAAAGCAAAACACTAGTACACACAAACAATGAGTGCAAATATTTAGTATGTGGTACAGTTTAGAAAAATAACGTAGGACAGGATATGGACATTAAAAATATATATATATATATATATTAGCGCATTTACAGACCTTTATATATTAGGGCTGTAAAATGATTAATTAAAATGAACTAGTTAATCGCAAATCTGGAAAAAAGTAATTGCGATTAATTGCAATTCTATGTCAACCCAATATGTCATCATTATTCTATGTCATCAATTTTATATATATATATATATGAACACTCTTTTGAACAAATTCTAACTGCTCCCCCTAATAAGACCCAAGATTCCTGAACACAGTTTTATGACTACCATGCTTTTTATTCAAACTGCACGCTAAACATGAATTGACTGAGGATGTATTTTTAAATCCAGCAATTGATCATAATCAAGTAATTGTGACGGCCCTACATACAAATTTAAGATGCCCTGAAAGCCTCCTAATCTCATCAGGAGCCAACATTTCTGAGTGCACAGTTAACAAATACAAAGATGTAAACAGCAAAAACGGGAAAGAGCTTTAAAATGTGCAACTTTTTGTTCTTCTGTCGTCAGGGGAACATCGTGTCTTATATCTTTAAGGTTCCTAATATGCCTTTCTTCAAAGCTTCTGATATTTTTGGCAAATCAAATTACAACACTACCACTCAAATGCTCTACAAACTGTGTGTGTGTGTCAATTACTTAAGGTTATCACTTTTTAATACACTAAAATCAGCTTTTGGATCAATGCGGGGATTTATCACTAATGAATGCAATCACTGGATGTGTTTGCATGTATATCCGCTTCCAACCCAAGACATTTGCACCCCCCACTGGCCAACCTAACCAAACTTCAGCACCCAACCTGATTACCATATTCAAAATCAGAAAACTTTATTGATCCTGGAGGAAATTGCTTATGCAACGACTGCAACAACACACAGAGACTAAATAAAAGTCTTAATAAAATCTAAATAAAAATCAAACTGCTCATAGAAGCTTTCTTCCTACCATACAGGACAACATGTAGAATTTATACAAATATAATTGAAGCTGACCCTGATCATTATATTTATGCCACAGTGTGTGTCTGTCTGACTTCACACTGAAAATATTGAAACAGTTCTTGATTGGTGCTGCAGTTTAATAAAAATGCATGCAAGTCTATTGCAAATCTAATATTACTCATAATTCAAAAAGGCAATGCGACTGAAAAAACTGAAAGCGGATCTGAAATCAGTATGAAAAATTGGTTTAGGAAAGTGTGTTGTGGTTTCTGATTGTTTTAGTTGACCTGTGTAATTGTCAAAAATTGATTTGTCGCAATGTTAAGTCATAGTGTAATGTTAATGAATCGCAAAAGGTGGAACTTATTAGTTAAGCGCCCAGACAGTCTATGGCGTCACACAACAGAGACAAAAAGATGGTTGTGCAAGAAATGCAACTGGGTGCTGACATATGGGAGAACTTTGAATTGTATCAAGTTGAAGGGAAAAAAGAACCTGGACAAGACACATTATATGTACATTGTGTCAAACTAAACTATAATATTTTGGAGCGAAAACAATCATAAGAAGCCATACTACACGTTTCCACCCGAAGGATTAAAAAAAAAAAAAAAAACACCCGGTTGTAGCAGATGCCAACCACAGGACAGTCGAGCATCAATATCCAACCTTCCACCCAACAAGGAAAGGTAAACTAAAGTAAATACAAACTCCATTGCATATTTTATTGCCAAAGATTTGCATCCATATTCAATCACTGAGAACAAAAACTTTCAAGCTATTTTGGAGCTGAGATACCACATTCCATCTCGAAGATATTTTACTGACACAGTGATCCTCACACTGTTTGGACCAGTAACCTTCCAGCCAGCCACATCTCTTCCATTTGTTTTATGAATAAAAGACACTGGAAACAAATTCATTATTACAAATACTTTGCTGTAAAAGTACCAAATAGTTACGAAGTGAAAAAAAATCCTGCAAACAAAAATCTAATCTAATAAAATCATGAGGTGCCTAGAGAATCCCACCTCTATCTGTCACATGCTTGCTATTCTTATGTTAACATTAGGCTATATGCAGCTACTGTTATTATATGATCTACTGTACTTTCCTTTATGTTGTTTTGTAAAAAGCATGTCTGAGACATCTCAGATTTGTTATAGAATCAGAAAGGTATTAATCAGATACAGACACTAGACACAGACTGGTACCACTTTTAAAAAACTTAAACCAAACAAGATACCACAGACATTTCAACATTCAATTAAGCTCAGTTGTGAAAAGTTACGGAAAAATCTGAAAGCATAATCACACTGAAATAAATGCTGCCATTTCAGCCTTCCTAAAAAATCATACATTAGTAGTAATTCCAAGCACACACCGCTCCATATTGTTCAAATTAAAGTATGTTTAATCTTGCACACACTGAAATTAAGTTTTAAAATGTATGTTAAAATTGATACATTAAATATGCCAAACCTAATATGGACTGTGCATTGAACTTGCAAGTGATTTTGACCTCTCAGGTGTAAACCCACATCATCAGCATCTCCACTACACCAATACAGAAACATTATACCAGTCACGGATGTTGTAGTTGTTCCCTATTAACATACTTATCAAGGCCAACATAACCAATATAGCAAATTCTGAATAATTCCATCAGCATATCAATGAACTCTGAATCTCAAATCTACTGCCTCTCAGTGGCTTACAAGAGATACAGTTACAGTCATAGCTTAAAAGACAATGGACCAGCTGTCAAGACCTACATTTATCCCATGCATGGAATAAACTGGAATTTTAATGCTGAAACACCTACAATGTTTCAATTTAGTCCAAGATCAGGCTTGATCTACAGTATTTCTGAAAAACTGACCCTATATTCACCCGTTTCATATAAGACACAAAACTCACCTCTGATCTGAGTGCCCAGTATTTATCTGTGCCATACGGAACGTCTCTGAATGCGGTGAGGTAGTCGTAACTGATAACGGCCGTCTGAAAGGAAAGTTATTTAAAAAAATATATATCACAAAAATGTTAAAAAATATTTCATATTCAAGCAACTAGAAACAATGTTAACAGTTTAGAAATGTAAAGAATTAACATCACGATGACTTTGACAGCTACTTTACCGTGGCGGCTGCCCGGCCGAATCTGATGATGCTGAGGTCATTAAGGTCAAGTTTCTGGCTGTGAAGGTAGAACCCAGTTGAGGCAAAAACAGTAGCAGCAACAGTGGATACTTTTAGCAGTCGCCTAGCCATGTGAGGCACTGGGGGAAAAAATAAAATACACAACAAAAAATAAATCACAATGACTACACAAAAACAGGAAAAAATATGCAAAAATGCTATTAATATCTAAAATTTGGATAAATATCAGGGCTTATCCACCTCATAATGAATAACAAATAATAACATTAACGTCACTAATATTTGAATATTAGAACAGAACAAATGTTGCAAAAAATGCAATTAATACTATTTAAAGTTGGGCTACAAATTAAGACATTTCTTTCTTTTTTGACAGGATAACTTACCTCATAATAGTAATAACAACAATAATAATAATAATAATAATATAAAAAATAGTCTGTTTAACATTCCAGGTTTTAACAGACCAGTCAGAGAAATGAAAAATAAAAAAGATGGGGCATTATATATTTGGAGGTATAAGATAAACACAGCAGACACAGTCTGTCAGGGATACGAGCCAAATAGAGGGATAACTCTAAACTCTACTTATTTGTAGAGTCAAAACTCTACAAATAACAAGAAATAAGAATAATCCCGAGCTCAGCTGGGCAGGAAAGCCAGATACTGAACACCATATTACATAAACACACTCATAACAGAGGCTCCGACAGAAGCTGCACTGTCTGATGAATATGTCCTGCTTCGTGGAGCCTTGCTTTGTTAATATCAATGTTTATATCAGCCCATGCTGGTCTCAAATCCTCTCTTTCTTACCTTCACACTCGCTGTCATTCACACACCGGCTTCGGAAAATCACCTCTGAACTTTCGCCTGGTGCAAAGCATTCTGGTCTTTGTCGTCTTTGTGAACTGTGGCGTTACCGACACTAACATGGACTAAAGTATTGGGACAGACCCGTTACTTCCAATAAACGGCAATCTTAATTCTTCAACATACAAGACATTTTGGACAACGCCATGCTTCCAGCTTTGTGGACGCAGTTTGGGGAAGAACCTTTTCTATTCCAGCATGACTGTGCCCCAGTGCACAAAGCAAGGTCCATGGAGTTGGATGGAAAAATTGGGCTGGCCCGCACAGAGCCCTGAACTCAACTCTACCCAACACCGTTGGGATGAACTGGAACAGCCAGGCCTTCTTATACAGCATCAGTGCCTGACCTCATAAATAATCAACAGAGTGAATGGGCACAAATTCCCACAGAAACGCCAAAATGATGTTGAAAGTCTTCCAATAAGAGTAGAAGTTTTTATAGCTGCAAAGGGGAACAACTCCATATTAAAATTAATATATTTGGATGTAATGTTATTAATGTCTCTGTTGAGTTTTTTTGTTCATATAGTGTATCGTTGTCATATGTATTTTACCCTAGGTTCCACATTACTATAAAATGTGTTTTTGGTCAACATTTTTATCCTATTTAAGGTGAAGCAAAAAAAATATTTAAATAGATAAGATGGAAGATATGGGGGGGGGGGGATTAAAAAGTCATAAATAGGTTCATGAGGTAGGGGTGTAGTATTATGAGACCTTTGATCTCAATTGGGTTCTTATATGTTCTATTTCTAAAGTTATTAAATTACTATATGTATTCTTTTCTAATTATTCATTTAGCAAGGACGTAGGAAAAGATTGCTGAAGAAAATCTCAAATTAAAAATCTATAAAAAGTAAAAATCAATCAGAAAATATTTTTGTATGAATGTACAATTTTGAACATTGTTCAAAATTAAAGTACAATAATACTAATGGCTTGTTTTTTCATTTGGAATGTTTTTCAGTTGTCCACTTAAATGTTTGTGTCTTAAAATAATACATCAATTAGATCATAATAGTAAATTTTGAGATAATGTATAAATGTGTTCTAAATCAATGTTTAATATTAAAAATGCACAGAAAATGAGCTGCTCTAGCATACACTGAAAAATTGCAGTTTATCATCATAGTCTCTGATTAACAAGGAATTTCACAGTTTTTCTTGAATCATAATTAATTTCACAAATAATACCAAGTGGTCAAATTCACAGTCATTTAAACCATCAGAATAACACACAAAAATAACTTGTTTAGGTCACTGATCATTTCCCACATTGGCCAAAGTCACCTTTATGGAACAATCTGGTAGTTTAAATAACAGCCAAACCAGTGGCTGCAGCAGGAAAATGCAGCGCTACTAATCAGTACGTCTATCTTAAAAGCGATACAGCATAAATGGAGCAAACATTTCCTTCAAGCATGTACACTTCCTTCCCAATAAACAAAGTAACATGTAATAAAAGAAGAAACAATTGTTTCATAAACAGTATATTTATTATACAGTTATGGTGCAGTACATTATATTTTATTTAACATACCACTAAACACACTTACAGAACAGCAATACTAGACAATAAAAATGAAAAAAAAAATGAATGTCTTCAGCTTTCTTCTGCTTCTTTGTTTGCTCCTCTGCTCATAAATGGTTTTCTGTTGAGTTGTACCTGCAGCTGTATTTTGAGGAAAAATACAAAAAAAATTAATTCATTTTATTTTTAAAACAGAATCTAAAGTCAACTGATGTGTTACTATGACTGTGACTTCCACGGACTTGTGTAATACTGTAGCTGAGATTACAACCAAAAGGCAACTTTCTGCTCCTTTAGTTTTTCCTCAGAAATGTGGTAAAAACACCACATTTCCCCATTTTCTACATATTTTCTGTTTTCTCCCTGTAATTATGAGAACATTAAGCAGATACATAGGCATTATAATGCAGAGCATGGGTCACTGATCTTACCCACAAATGGCTAGTGGCTGCAGCTTTGATTCCAATCAACAGAAGATCATTTAACTAATCAATTGTTTGAGACCAACAGATTAAACACGGTGCATCCAGTGAACTATGGTTTGACTTGTCAATAATCTGCATCCATGCTGTGCCTTCATCAACAAGACTGCAGACCCCCCCATGTAAAGGGACAAAATAGTTGCTAATGACTTTCAACAGATTTTAACTTTTTTTAAGAACTAGGATTTATAGCCTGGGAGTGATTTGCTTATTTGCAGGTGCTACTTAATGATTTTATTTGTCACCTAGATGTCTGTGTTCCTCTCCCACTTCCCCTGAGAAAATTGCAGATTCAATTACCTAGAGTTTCTTTCACAAAACTCAGCGGTGCTCTTTATATTTCAGTCCTGTCCTGATATGCATCTTTGTACTTTTTCCAAGAAGACATCGACTCATGTTGTGTAATTACATTTTTTTATCACTGCTACTTGTTGTGTATTTAATCTCCTAGCACTTGTATTTATATTCAACACTTCCTGAATCATCAAATGGTTGCTTTGGAAGAAACTATAAACAATTTGCGTGGTCTAGATGAGAGCTTCATTGCCATCCCCTCAGTCAATAGTCATTTCTTCTTTGGACATGAAACCTTTGCTTATAATGTTTTATACTCATCACAGTCTGCAAGCCAGACTAAAATTCTTCACCTTGTTTCCCTCGATCAGGTGAGGATCCTTCTGAAGAGCATTCTGCAGTCCTTCCTCAGAGGAAAAGCTAATCCAGCCAAAGCCCCTGTGAAACCCGGTCTCTTTATCCTGTGGGGCAAAACACTGCATGAACACACAAGCAGCACAGGGACACAAACAAACGTCATCTGAACATACAGAACTAACGCACACAAGGACCTAAAGGAGGAGTCAGACTGACAATCACGTCATCAGAGTTACATGTATAACCCACATTTTAGTTCCCTAGACATTTTTAGTGTTTACTATGTAAACATACCATGTATGACTGGTATACAATTCAATCCCTGGTTCCTATCACCACCACTGTAAACAAAGTCATTTTTTAATACACAGAAACATGATTAATGACTGGATTACACAGATTTTATAAAATTGGCAGACCTCTTTAAAGATTTAAAGAGCCCTAACCACTAGGCAGCTGGTGGCCAAGTGGTTAGGGAGTTGCCTCTGCATTCAGAAGATCTTCGGTTCAAATCCCAGGGCAAGGTACCATCCCCACACACTGCTCCGCAGGTGCTGCGTCGGTGGCAGCCCACTGCTTCACTTATTTACACTGTGTGCCGTGGTGTGTTCATGCATGACTCTAAGGGGCCACTTTACATTATTCATTCTATCTGCTCTGTCACAAAGTAAATGGAGTCTCAAAATTAAGACCAAGGTAAGAAAGCTCAAGGCTGTGTAAATTATGCAAAGCAGCACATTTTGATAGGCAACTTGTCAGAACACTAGGACAGAAGATAAAGACCCCTTCTCTGAAACACCCCAAATGAAGAAAGAAAGAAGTACTCACAACAGGCAGGATGCATCTCTTCACATGGCCAAACTGTCCAAAATATTCCCTCGCTTCCTCTACATGTAACAAAACACAAACAGTTGATATCACCACTGATTCAGAAGAAAGGGGCAGTTGGCAAGCAATCTAAAGCAGGGTGACTGAGAAACTGACAGTCATCACACATATCTTAATTACTTTGCCATCATGGCATTAAAGCTGGTAAGAAGTCAAGCTACACTAACATAGACAAAAGTATTGGGACTTTTCGGGCTTTGAGCTAGATCCCTTACTTCCAGTGAAGGGTAATCAGCATACCAAGACATTTTGGACAACATCATGCTTCCAAAATTGTGGACACCGTTTGGGGAAACACCTTTCAATTCCATCATAACTGTGCCCCAGTGGATAAAGCTAAGTCAATTAAGACATGGCTGGATGAGTTCGGTGTGGAAGAACTTGACTGGCCCACACAGAGCCCTGACCTCAGCCCCATCCAACACCTTTGAGATGAACTGGATTGGAGATTTCGAGCCAGGCCCTCGCGTCCAACATCAGTACCTGACCTCATAAACACTCAGAATAAATGAACACAAATTCCCACAAAAACTTCAAAATCTTGTGGAAAGCCTTCCAAAAAGAGTGGAAGCTGTTATAGATGCAAAGAGAGGATCAGCTCCGTATTAGAGTCCATCGACCTGAACGCAGGCCATTTAAGGTCCTGTTGGTGTATTGGTCAAGCATCCTAGTACTTTCGTCCACATAAATGTAATTTACTTACTTGAGGCAACAGTCCAGGGGAGTCTGGAGACAAAAAGCTCAAGCACCTTCTTACTGGGAGCTGCCATGTTTCGTCCTTGACAAACGTGGAGACCGCTGACGTCACGTTGCGTCAAAAGCTATTTATACGGTAATTTTAATAACGAAATTATAATTTAAATTATTTAAATCCCACGTGTTGTGTATTTTAAAAATAAGCAATAAATACAATTTTCACTTATACACTTTATTTTTTTTTTGGTAAATAAGGCATTGTCTTCACTGACGTCAGAAGGTGGGAGTTCATAGGTGGAGATGGTGGTAAAGATGGCAGCCTCCATGGTGGAGCATGGAGAAGACGCCTTCAGAAAACTGTTCAGGTTCTACAAACGCAGGAACCCTCCTGCAGACCTCAGCCAGGTCATCGACTTTTCCAAGAGGGTAGAAAATGAACGGGTGGGTCTCCAAATCAGTGATATTTGCAATAAGGTTTTGTTTAATGAGTGTGTTGTGCATGTAAGTTTAGCTTAAATCCTTATTTAAAAAAGACCAGGGATTTCTACCTGCTTTGTACAAGAATAAAATAAAATATTTGAAAATATACAGTTGCTATAGTTTACTGAAGGGAACTGTATGGGTGTTATGGATTTTATCTACCTGCATATGTATATAATAGATGTTTGTTTGTGTACAAGACCAACCTCTGCACAACAATTGATCTCAAACACATTAAGAAGGCAAGGCATATCACTAATTAACAAGACAAGGCTGTTAAGTAAAAAACATTCCAGGCCAATGCCTTATGAATCTGATTGAAAGAAAGCCAAGAGTGTGCAAAGCTGTCATCAAAGCAAAACTCGGAAGACTCTAAAATACAAAACATTTTCTGGTTTGTTTAACTAATTTTTACTGCATAATTCCACCTGTTCCATTATTTTGATGTTTTCAGTATTAATATTCAATGTAGAAAAAAAAAACAATGAATAAGGTGTGTCCAGACCTTTGACTGGTTGTGCAGAAACATTATATGGAGGCAGAAATATAGAAATCCTCCAGTTTGTTACAGTGATCTAGATATTGTAATAAAGCAAATGCAGTGAAAGATAATTGACATACTAAGGTCTATGTTAAGGTTTTCATGCATAAAAATGAATTAAATGTAACAACCCCCCCCCCCCCCTCACCAAAACATTGATTTGTGGAGAATGTATTTCTCCAGGGTTTTAAAGTAAAGTGAATAAAGTGCAGACAATTGTTTGCAGTATCCCAGCATCATCCAAATGTTCTCCTGTTCCAGAGTACAATAAAAGCACCATCAATAAAAGATTTTAAAATTTCGGTCAAATCTAAATCCCTGTCTACAATTATCTGTTGATACTGATGGGAGTCTGATGTCATTTTGCATCACAAATTATATGATCACTTTGGAAGATGAGAGAGAGAGTCATACATTTTCAAAAATATATAATTCATGTGGCATTCTGCACATAACACAAAGTACCACTTTGCAGTTTTTTCCAATTGAGCTGGACCAGGACAAACTTAGTGATGAAGCTGCTTGCAGAGCAGGGCTTCTGCCTATTAAAGAATGGAGAGCCTTTGGGCTTCAGGGATATCCAGGTATGAACTATTTTGAATTTTAAGACTTGACTTGAATATAGCCATTAGTGCCTTGAGTCAGGAATTAACTATTTAAGCTTCAACTCTGGGATGTTTTTATCTGAAGTCCGATAAGCTTCTGTTAACAGAGTATATGGATGTTATTATGCAAATACAGTGGGGACTATGTTGTGTTTTCTTATGTTTTCTTAAACATAGGCTTCATATTCATCTCCAATCCCTTCCTCCCGGGCTCACAGCAGTACTGGGTAAAGCAGTGCCTGAAGACTTACTCCCAGAAACCCAACGTGTGCAACCTAGACATGCATATGTCACCTACCGAGACTGAGAACATCTGGGAGAAAAGTGTTGACAGCATTCGGTAAACAAACCTTCATAACATGCTACATTTACAGCTTTTAACAGGTGCTAACTAGAGGGGACAGTTTCCCTGGGGCAACTTGGGGTTAAGGGTCTTGCTCAGGAACCCAGCGGTGGTGATTCAAACACATGATCTCTTGGTCCAGGGGCAAGTATCCTACCCACTAGGCCACCACCCCAGACACTGCAAGTTTAACCTCTTTATTTACTGTGTATATCACTGTTTGTCTTGACATTCAACCGGTAACTTTCCACCTTTAGGTTGCTGTTACCCTCTTAAATCACACATGCACATCCTATTTTCACTGTTCATTGAAATTATGATTTTGAAAATGATTGAGTTTATTTTTTCTGAAATAATGTAAGTTTGCACTTACTTGTAAGTTTACAATGTTAAACATTTTTAAATTATCTCTTTATGGAAATTAATTTTTGGATTGACTGAATGATGATTATGGTGTTATAAGACTATAGACACCAAGGCTCATCAGGAGGGATCTATGAAACCACTACTAGTTTTCTGTTGTACTCATGTGGTAATTTTGACAGTCTGGTAGAAAGGCATACATGGGTGGTCTTGACCTATCACTGATAGTATGTTGTCAGTAGTCTCAGCCTCAGACGTCACGCCCAAGGAACGTTGGCTAAACGTCTGATGCATATGGTACACTTAACTGGAAACACTTCAGGAATCTCGAAGTCGTCATCTGA
>JBBPDC010002513.1:0-14062 GCA_037974485.1 Hemigrammopetersius urotaenia | reverse complement strand
CTTCCATGATCACAGTGACGAAACATGCTGAGCTTTAGTGTGGGGAGCATTAGCTAATTCTGACAGGACTTACAGAATGAACTGTGTGTCCTCAGGGGGGCGCTGTAGATGGTTTATTGGTTGTATGTGATCTTTATCCTGTTTTGGGGGGGGGAGTTCACTTCTTTGTCTTGTTTCTTTTGCTCACACCCTACAGGTTACCTGCTGCTTTTCTAGTTAAGTCATGAACTTGCAATAGGTTCCAAATATGCAAACAAAAATATGGTGCCCTGGTGATTAGGGAGTCGCCCTTGCGATCAGAAGGTTGGGGGTTAGGACTGCCAGAAGCACCACTGAGGTACCCTTGAGCAAGGCACCGTGCCCACACACTGCTACCTGGGTGCTGCGTTGCTGGCTGCCCACTGCTTCAGTTAGTAAATGGGTTAAATGCAGAGAAAGAATTTCACACTGTGTGGTGTGGTGTGTAAAATAACGCCTGTGAACTGCTTCAGATGAGCATCCTTTCTGCAAACGTGGCTCCATTCGTGTTCACTCACATCACGGTGGAATGACTGCATTGTACAGTAATGACCGCTAGCCTTGTAAGCTCTGCAACACAAGACACGTGGTAATAAAGCTGTCTGGAGGACACAGCCAGACACAGGTGTGAACACAGCATCAGGATGACAGAGTGAATCAGTCAGCGCCTCAAGGGTCCATCAGACCCATTCACAAAAGAACAAGGTCACAAAGAGCTTCCAGCTGGCAGCATTTCAAGTCTGGTGCATACAACAGTGGCCAGGCAATCACATTGTGCTTCCACCAGCTAAACTTTACTCAAAAACTAAGATTAACGTCCAGTTTAATTGGTCGTCTAGCCACCAGCTTGGGGCTCAACTGAATGAACCAATATAATGAAGAAAAAGAAGCATATTGGCCCACTATGAAAGTTCTCTAGGACCTGCCTTTGCAGCCACAGTCACAACACAGAATTCATTAGCATGGGTATGGAGGTTGAACTGCGAATTCAGATCTGACAAACAATATTAAGAGAGAATTTTCATCATCAATCTCGTCACGGACCTCGATACGCTCTCATTTCAACTGTGATATGATTGATTGCCCTTATCAGGCAGTGAATGCCGTTTCAAATATTTTTAATATCCTGCTATGATACCAAAGCAGTGTTCACACACTAATAATGTAGATACAACGGTTATATTCACAATATTATCCTGCAATCGATACTTACAATGCCATTTCATTAAATAAGCTGCAGTTTCACCAGAGTAGGACACTGTCAGACTGCGAATGAGTGTTTTATTTGATTCTTTTTTAATTGTAATGATGGCTGTCTGAACTGTTTACGACCAGCTGGCACATGAGAAGAAGTTGGTCAAAAGAGATTTCAATCTTAATTCAACTTCTTGATAAAATGAAGGTAAAATAAAGAAAACCATAAGAATAAAGGTATAAATATCAGAGATGGCTAGTGGATTTATATGCTGCCTTCAGAGTACAAAACACAACGAATTGTTTAATTTAGCTGTCAATTCACTTACTCTAATCATACACCCTGCTGTTTTAACAGCATGCAGACTGCTATTAGCATAAACATCAAACACAGACTGTTTTCCCATTATTTTAAGATTAATATAACCTAGGGTTAATTACACTGCTTGTTTTATAGTAAGCAAAAAATACCATAATCTTGCCTGCGGCAGGAATGTGCTGCTCATAAAAACGACTGACATGGCAGATTCGGACGGGACAAAAACGTCAAGCTCCCACAACTTCCCACGTAAAGTAAACACCATCTGAAGAGCGTTTAACACGGTCAATTAGCCAATAGGGGATGGGGATTAACCCAAATCACACATATGCAATCAACTGCATTTTTCATGACAATTTCATGATATTGTACACCATGACAAAAGATACAAATTTTTTTATATAAACACAAACCTACATGGGACATGACTTTCCTCTCCTGGTTCTTCAGCAGTACTAAACGCACCAAAAGATGCTTTTCTGAAGCCTCCACAACTTGCTGCTGAACTGGGTGACAAAAGCAGTATGCTCAAACGAACAGATGCTGGTCCATTTCATTGAGTAAAACATCTCTTCCTTTCACTATTCACTCACTGAAAGAGGCAGTGTTAATGCCCAGGCCTTGTTAGCATCAAGCACTTCAGCAATATGGGCCAAGGCTCCACACCAAATGCAGCTGTCAATAAGGTCATGCGGCTGGCAGGTCGCAACGCAAAGTCTGGACATGCCAGACAAGGCCACAGCTGTGGAGGCCGAGCAGCAAAAAGAGGAAAAGCCGGTCGGATACTGGGGTGGCCAAAAGCACAGGCCACCTCTCTTACACCCTCCGGCAAACAGCCAGGCAGTCCTCTAAGTGCCATAGGGTGGACACCTGCTACAATATCCGAGCTGGGCGAGCGCTCCAAACTACTTTAAAAGGCTACTTTGCATTGGTGAAAATCGATAGCAGAGCAGGAAACAAGCAGGCTATCAAAGACACGGAAGAGCAAAAGCAGGAAAGATGTGGCTGCAACAATATGAAACCCAGTACCTCTGAGATCCCTGCTTTTGCAAAAGTAAGCAGCAGGGAAGGATGTCTGCAAACAGGCCACGATCCGATGGGAAAATATCTTTTAGTTCTTCAGTCATCCTTAATTCGGAGAAAAGGTAGCTTTCAAGTCCAAAGCACATCAGACAAATGCAGCTGAAGGACACGTACACAAGAATACAAGACAAAACTGATTTGTTTTGATAAGCAAATATATGCAAACCAGAGTCAAAGGGGGAAGTGATTAGATGGAATAGTTATGAATACACCGCCTAATGCCCGAGACTTTGTTTTATCTGAGTTTTAGAAGGCCTATATCAACATTAATTTATGGTGGAAGGATACATGCTGGGCGCAGTGAGACAAAATAGTTCCCAAATACAGCTTTTTTGTTTTGTTGTAAGTGTGTAACTCAGTGATGGCCTTATAACAAGGAGGTCAACACCATAAAAGTGGCTCTTTCTTGGTGAGTGTTTGTTTCTCTCCCCTCAAAACATAGCAATCCTGTCTCTGTGCATGGGAAGGGTAGGGTCCTCCTTCTCCCCCATCTCTAAAAAAGCATGGAGGTGCTCCGATTGTCCTGCATGGCATTTCTGTTTTTTATGATCCTCATTATCAGTGCACACCACTGAGTAAAACTAGTCATGGTGGCAAAATGGGAATTCCCCGCTTAAAGTCTTTTCAACTTTCCACATAAACCCCCGATTCATCGATAACACAAAGCAACAGGATACCAGCTGAGGACATTCAGCAAACACAAATAGCAGTTTATTCGCATGGAGATTCAATCGCAGCCCCCAAGAGGAGGAAAGATGCCAACACTGCACTCTAGGCTCTCTCGTCCGGCACTTCCAACAGAAAGGGCAAAGTGGGGAAGAGAGAAAGAGAAAAGCAGTGGAGAGCAAGGGCAAAAACAACAGTTTTTTTGCATTTTGTTTTTCCATCACTTCTGACATTCATGATATATGTACAC
This sequence comes from Hemigrammopetersius urotaenia, assembly GCA_037974485.1. Lineage (NCBI taxonomy): Eukaryota > Metazoa > Chordata > Actinopteri > Characiformes > Alestidae > Hemigrammopetersius > Hemigrammopetersius urotaenia. The sequence goes on along the minus strand of JBBPDC010002513.1, from coordinate 10,532 downwards.
AAACAGGTCTACAATGATCAAACACAAAACTAAAACAAAATCCACTGACTGGTGAACTGCTCCAACTTGATTATGCCTTTACAATAGCTCTATCAAGTAAACACTCAGTTCTTGAAGTTCAAAACTGGAAAAATGTGCCTGTTTTGCCGTCATAGTTTTGTGAGGTCACAAATAAAATACATTAAAATATCTCTCATTCTGGCTACAGCAGTTGGCCCCACCTATTCAGGCACCAATTCACAAACCCCTTTAAAGGTTAGAATTTTTTAAATACATTAAGACCTCTATTCATCGGAATACCAAGTAATTCACATGGAGCTGTGATTAGTTCTCAGAAACACTGAGATTGGTTTAGAGGCTTGTTTGCATATTATAGCCTTTTGAGATATCAGTATTGCAGAGACTGACATCACGATAACGATTAACAGGCACTATATTGGGTAGCCTTAGGTCAGAGTGCTCTTGCTGACACCTGTCTACCATCCCAAATCCACAGAAATCAAAATAAGCTTTTTAGTATCCAAGTATATATGTATTGCCTTTAGAAACTGAGTGTTGAAACTCATCTGGGTACCACATTAACCACAGAATTTTATTTAACTCTATTTTCCATGTTTATGGGCCTTTTAAAAACAGTAATAATTTGATTTGTTTAGACGTTGGAGTACATGGTGTTGGGAAAGGTGAAGAAGTGCTGGCACAGCCTGTGGTAAGGTATCAATGATTTTCAATCAAAGATTTGAAGATCTTCAATCAAAGCAATGTTGGTCACAGACTAACAGCGTGGGAAAAACTGCATGTCGGGTTGATTGCTTGGGTTTGATGAGTCATGAATCATTAGTCATGTCTGCAAACAGACTGTGGGAGCGCTCTCCCTGATAATAAAAACCACAAAAATGAAGACGTCAAGCAGCCTAAGGTAAAGGGGATACTAGAGACGTCTTTCCAGAAATCTTACCTCTGCTCCAGGAGACCTGCAGCAGCAAAAAAAAGAAGCTTGGCATTAAGACTGAAGGAGATATTTCTTAACTTAAAAGGTGCACCTGTTTCCTGTGTGGCCTTGAGACTCTCTCTGGTTAAAGTTTTTGACGATGCCGCTGTTGCGAGGCCTCAATTCAGTCAACCATGCAAAAAAGTGACTCATTACTGCACTAGTTAGAAACTGGTTACAAAATGACTTTAAATTAACATTCAAAAAGATCTTAAGGTAACAGCAGCAACTAGAATTTTCCTCACCATGTCCAAGGCATCGCACAAAGGATGAGACAAGAAGGAAACCATGATGGATGGCATCTGATTAAGCTTGCCAGCAGAGCTGAACCATGATGCTGCTCAGTACAATCCCACAGGGAAAAATCAAAGGAATTATCCAATACAGTGTGGTTAAACCAGGCCTCAGAAAAAAAAGAAGGAAGAACTAATTTGCTCAGAGTAGTATCATACCTCTGTGGTACTACTCCAATCCCAAAATAACATTCCTAGACTCATTACAACAATGTTCCATGTTCCACTGACTCCAAATCAGTCAAAACGTGTGTGGTGTCCAAATGTTGCGTCTTTAGTTTACAAGTGGAGCCACAATGTCATTTGAATCTTCTCTGTAAAAACATCCTCAAAACTTCTCAACCCACTCAAACCACATCCAGCTCTTCATTAATGTGTCTAGTGGACAGTATGGACGAAAAACTGAATTTAGCAATTTTGCTCTTAAGCCAGTTTGTGAAAACAGACCCTGTTGTGTTAAGGGTGCCTGCAGTGTTAATTTTTTATAGCTCATAGTAAGTTATACTGCATCCTTAACCACACCCACAAGCCTTTTCCACCTTAAAGAGTTAAAAGTGGTCTGAATGACATTTTTAAGCGGATGTTCCTTATTGAAATCAGTCAATGGAGTGTGCAAATGCGAAGAAGTGAAGTTAATCGGAAGTAGGACACAAATAAGTAACACTGAACAAAGAAAACGTGAAAAAACAGTGACGAATTTAAAATGAACATTTCTGTTCTGGAACAGGATGATTACATATCTGGTTGTGTTTGTATTTTGCTTTAGTTTTCCTTCTGGCAGCCAAACTCAAACTCGCCCCTTTGCAATAGATATTAGAAAAGGGTCTCTATTCCAATAAACGCAGAGTTTAATCCTGACTCAGAGAGAGGGTTCTCCAGGGGAGTGATGCGGCAATGACTGACGGCTAAATTAGCGCAGCATCAGAGAACCCGTCTAGTAGCAATCCGTCTGAATAATACTTCCTGCCAGCAAAGTAATTAGCTCTATCTTATGACATGCCGTGCTAATACACGATATTAAGGAGGATGCTAATCTTTGTAATTATATATTTTTTTCCATAGCAGCACAGGGCGCAGTACCCCAGTCAAGGCCTCTTTTAGCCCAGTAATCCCATAAATACATGGCTAATGCTTCCTCGTGCCCTTGAGTCTACATTTCATTGAAGAAGGTATTAATCAATACCAGTGCTATTAAAGGATTCAGGCTCCAGTTAATTCTGAGGAAAGAAACTTTAAACCTCTGGTTTAGTGAAGGTCTGCAAGGAAGAGGGGGGATCGGGCCTCTTGAATTATAAAGGACTGCAGAAGGTCTAGACATGTATGATGCGTATTTAATTACTCTTACAGGCCACTTCATGTCCGCCCACCTTAGGTCTACACCCACTGTCCATTACATCAAGTGCACTTAGCAGATAGGTGCCACTGCCACTTCCATGTTTGTGTCACTGTTGTGCGGAGAGTGAACAACCACCCATTTCTTCACTGGTGGTCCTGGGGTGGTACTGCCCATCAGTGAAGGATGTAAAGGGGGCTAACGAATGGTGAAGGAAAAGGGACTACAGTCTGTAATTGTCTGTAAACTAAAAAGTGCACCTATATGGTCAGTGTGGCTGAAAAGCTGGACAATAAGAGCAGATAAGGTAAGTATACGTAAGGTATACAGTAAACCCTCAATTATTAGCAGCCCTGGCTTCAGTCTCTCGCATATTTCTTATAAGAACTGAACTAATAGCTGTTCGCATATATACTCCGCTTTTTGTGACGCCCAGTCCTCGTTCTCGTGCTGGGATGATATTTTGGGGCACATTTAGGGTTTACATAATAAAAACAGTTTTATTTTGTTTTGTTTTTTTAAACTCATCACCTACTCGTAGTTTTTCACTATATGCGGGTGGTCTTGGAGCACAGGGGTTTACTGTACGTGGATATACCCAGTAAAGTCACAGTTTAAGGCTTACATTTCATTCTGTGAGAAAGCAGAAAGTTTTTGCAGTTTTGCAAGCCATTAAAGAGTTCCCACCTACTAAGATCAGATAATGTTTCTCTTTCGTTACCAGTTATCTCGTTAATTAACATGTAAATATGGCATCCGAGTGCAGCGGATCAATGATGAGCGAAACAGAAGGAGAGTTGCCAGAAGTTCTCCAGACAAAACAGTGTCTACATTTTGACAGACCCAGACTGGAACAGTGTCCAGGAGCACTAAGAGAACATCCCACCAAACACTAAGTAGTAGAACAGCTCAAGAGGGTCAATGACCCTACATTTTCTTCCACTTATCTGTCGAAGTCTATTGTGGACAAACCGTTCCACAAAATAAAAGGCTTTTCACAAGCAGACGAGGAGAGCTCCGTCCCAGGCAGCCTTTTAAAAGGTGCCCATTCAGAACGCTATCCGGTTCGAAGCAAATTTCTGTGGTTGTCAAGGCAGCAAGACAGCCATTAAATCACCTGGTTCCATTACAAAATCAATTACTTCACTGCGCTTACATGCTCTCTCAGATCCAGTCTAATGGCTAAATAACACCAGAGAAGGTCGTTCGTGCCGAGGGGATTCAGACAGGCAAATCTTTATCTGAGGCCGTTACCAGAAACTTCTCTGACTGCCTTCACCACAATGCAGAGTCATTTTAGACTGTTACTTGAAGGTGTACATTTGATGAAGCAAAGAGAAGCATGGTCTAGCATCAATAACTGTCCTGGAGATGCAGAAATAATGCACACTAAAAAGCCTTGAGCAAATTATGGCCTAAGCATATTAGATTGCCAATTCACCTGTCCAGCAATTTTTGGTATTATCCTGCTCTAACAAACCTGATTCAATCAAGACTATCCTGGACTGAGGTGAAAGAACCAATTCCACAAAACACAGGTCTACTCAGCAACACTTGCGTTACCTTAGACCGCGGGGGGCAGCCGACAGCCAGGCGCTGCAGGTGTTCAGAGGTGTGGCTGCAGGAGAGCAGGTCTGAGCAGCAAGCCGTTCGGCCCAGCCTCTTCATTAGCGAGGAGATGATGCTGCAGCCACAGCCACACATTGACTTGCTCATCAGACACTAACGTTTCAGGCACAGATGTAGAGGTATATCCCTGTCCACAGAGGGCCCAGAAGCTCCTTAAAGTCCTACAGTCGGAAATGAAGGCTGAAGTCAGAAGTCACAGCAATAGTCAAGTCACATGTGCCACCTTCTGGAAGTCGGGAAAGAATGGAAGTTCGGACTAAGACATCCACATCAGAGGGTACAGAAGATCATCTGATAAGTGGCTTTGTGATGACAGTGACTGAAGGCAACCTTCTATGCACCTTCCTTTCTTTTTCCAGTCAGAAACTTCCTACAAAGATTCGGGATACTTCTGGTGCAGGGAGATCTCGAGATGACTGCAAGAACTTCTGCAGAAAGCCAGTGCCCCAGCAGTGTCTGTACAGCATGAAGATGCACTTGCAGCAGGTAGTGGATCTTCAAAACCGCCTTTCCAAGGGAGCTTGTAAAAAAAAAGGCTTGCGTTTACCCTCAGTCCACTTACCACTGAGCTGCTAGCGATGCTCCGTACCTTCCCACTTTTGTCTCTCTCGCTCCCTCTCCTCCCCAGTACACTCTCCTCTTGTCGCACGGCCTCCCTCCTAGCCCCTCCCTCCTTCTCGCTCTCTCTCTCTCTCTCTCTCTCTCTGGCCGTGGGCTGGCTCCACAGTCACAATCAGGGATAGTGCCTCTAATTCTCCACAGACGCATCGGTTCACTCCTGGATATCAGGACAACACCTCCCCACTGTACGGTTTATGACGCAGCTCACAAGGACGTGATGACTGCAGTGATCATTGTTTACATTACTGCAACTTCATCCCATTCCCCAACCACTCAGCACAAATACCTTTTATTGAAATTACTCCTCCGACACCAGCCCACTCAACGGAGACTTCACGTTGGAACGCTAAATAGAAGAGCAGGAAATAATCAAACTTGCAGTAAATGGGCACTTCCAGGACTGCAGAAAAAAGAAGGTATAGTGAAAACGCTAAATAACTATCAGAGGCTGCAAACGAATCAATACTACTTACAGCACTAAAATAAAGAGGAATTAATAGGAAAACGAAGAGGGTTCCGGGAACAGATCAACACTTTGCTGAGTGGTTACACAACCGATTATGAAAGTTGAGGGCGACACCGCTTTTCAAAGGAGGTACAAACTGGCTGAGCACTTGGATTTTAAAGCAACTAAGAGGATAGCTTCCGTCTGAATGAGCCACTTCCAGACGTCCGACTCGTACGTCATCCCTCCTTTTCTCCTCTTTTCTACCCCCACATCTCCCTCACTCTTCCTTCATTCTCTAAGAACCGTGAGCTCAAATCCGATGAGCCCGCAGATAGGGATTCCCCGGAGCCTTGCGGGAGATATGCAAATGATCCACTTCATCAGCGAATCGTAATGAACTGATAAGGAGAAGCTGATGAAGACTTCGAGTCATTGGATAAAGGGAAGAGTTGCATGCCAGCATGCTCTGGGGCCATATCAGGCATTTCGGCTCCAGGCACCCAGCCAGCCAGCCAGCTATAAATAGCCTGGGAATAATAATCAGCAGGATCTCCTTTCATGATAACGGGCGTCAATGGGGCTAAAGCGCTACAAATGAGTTTGCACCGAGACAGACAAACGGCAGCTGTGGATAAAGCTAATCCACGCTGGTGAAAACGGATACTAATGTCAAGGATGCCGCAGTGTCTGCTGTGAAAAGTGGCAATTTTTCTATATCTACAACGGCATCTCAAAGCAGGTAAGCGTAAATGACTCTGCAAGTCTGAAGACTCTTTCTCTCTGTGCATCCCACCTGCTCAGTATGCAGCCAGTCAGGTGTGCTCAGTCGAGCATTGAGCAAGAAACGCCTGGAAGCACACAAGCCTGAAATCACTGGAAATTGACTGCAGTTAGCGTCTCTAAAGGTATGGAAACAGCAGTAGGAGGCGTGAAGTAACAGGCACTCATCCCTGTGATTGGGCTGGAAAATGAAATAGGAGGAAGAAGGGAAAAGTACAAGAGCAAGGAGTATTAGAGATTTATGGTGGTCCTACCCTGGAAAATATCTTTTTTTAACCATTCTGAGGTGAATGCAAACTCATGGCCCTCTAAGGCTGTAAAGATTGCTTTAGAAAATACTGTTATTTAAAAGAATATGTATGATGGTTGTATTTAAACTTTGCAGGGATGAAAGTAGTAATTCCCATTTCATTGCTATGTTTGGCTGGAAAGTAAAGAAATAAAACAAATAGAAACAATAGGGCTTGAATAAGCCCAGAATCCGTAGCCTATATTTAATGCATTGTGGTGCATAAACGGACCAGAGACTTCATGTTAGATTAACAAGCAAAATAATTAGCCATGTAGAGAACCACTGATTTAAAATGAGTGGGATCAATTATGCAAAATTAAAAACATCTCTGTGGTAAATCTGCAGGTTCTATACACGTCACTCACTGAAAAATGATTAGACTACTTTATTTTTACAGCCAGTTTTTAAGTGTGGAAAACAGCAGCAGGTGCTCTATACCATGTTCTCTTTCATTTGCACAAAACTCACAATAAAGAGGAGAGAAAAACAAACTTGGTGCTGTTAAGAGAAGTTTAAAAACTTTCTCAGGCGAAACCTGCAGCAAATTAAAGGTTGTCTTGGCATTGCTATTCATTACAGTCCCTGGATTCTCTAAGCACTGTTTAACCTCATTGCCAGTGTAAATAGGCCAAATCAACAAAGCCTTGGAAACTCGACATGAACTGATCGAGTCTTCTAGCCTGAAAGAGAAATTGATAAAGCAGGACAGAAACAGAGGGAGTAATCTATATGGCTTAATGACTTCAAATGTCTTTAGACACTTTTTCACCATTAACTGTAGACGGACAAACAGATAAATAAATAAAGAGGGAGCATTCAAATGGTGCATTCGCCTCCCATCTCAAAACTCACAGCAATGTGAGGGACGGTGATGATTAAGGCTCTTAAAGAGGTTTCTGATCCCCAGAGAAGAACATCTTACGCAATAAAATGAAAGAATTTACAAGAAAAAGGAAACGAGCAAAAGAATAAAGCACAATGTGCAAAACTGAGAAGAACATACGGATAAAATCTTGATATAGGGGATCCTGAAAAGTTACTGTGATGGACTTATAAAAACCAGAGGTGAGAAGATCCTATTAGAACCGTCACTCAGCCTGATCTCTTATTTGACAGAAATATCCCAGTGTTTTATTAATTGTATTAAGAGGTTTACGCCCGAATTTCACCAATTTTAATCTCTTTCCGCACAGGGAATGATGAGCGAGGTGAAAGGCTGAGCTGTTCATTATTTATGAATATTGCTTTTCACTGTGTCAGCTCCCTGCCTTTCTGATCGACCTGCAGAGATAAGAGTGGCTTTCAGAGAAAGAGAGAGAGACAGAGACAGAGACAGAGACAGAGACAGAGACAGAGACAGAGAGAGAGACAGAGAGAGAGACAGAACAAAAGAGAGCGTGAGAGAGACATTAAGAGAGACTGAGAGAAAGAAAGAAGGAGAGAAAGAGACTGATAGAATAGGAGGGAAAGAGAGAACAAAAGAGAGAAAGAGAGATTCTGTATTCTATTATAGTCTGTCAAATGACTGTATGGATCATGTGATCATTATAGGGCACATTTTCAATTAAAGAAAGACGCCACACTGCCCCCTTTACTTCCTTCAGTGTATTACAATCTGTCAGCTCCAACAGACAACTGAAATACTCAATTTTGTTATGGAGTTGTATGGCGTGCACTATAATTATGAGTTAAGGTGCTGCAGTCTAGGAAGAACCATCTTCTAACTGTACTCCCCTGAAAACAAAATATTTGCAAAGTAATTTCTTAGCAAAATTAAAAACTACTGCAGAGTCAGCTACCATCTGCCATGGACACTGAATGAGTCACCACTGAGGCATTACCTTCTTCAGCAAAGGAAACTATTCAGGAGGAATCTTCTCTCTCTACAGGCAACGACCAGTTTTCTTTTTGTACTCAAATGAAAACATATGAGGTTTAAAAAACAGAACACGACCGATGACAACTGTACAGATACATAGAAAAGAGTAATTCTGGAGTGTTCCTTTGCATATAGACACCAGATTGCATATACCTCTCTTAAGAACAGGGCACTATTATGGGCTGTCAGTTTCTCGGAAATACTACTAGAATGGACACTGTCAGTCTAAGACTTCAGAAAATAAATAAAAGAGGCAATTATCCCCCAGTCTCGAAAAAGGCCATCCTACTCAGTGAACTTTTTCATCAAAAGGTCATTTCCACAGAAGCCTGAGTGGGCTTTAAAATAAACTCTAGCAGAGAGAACAGCAGGGGGGAGAAGTGACAGCTTCTTCTAAAGAGGAAATTATACATGCATTAGGGATGCTTGGCTGGAATCATCCACTATCAGAATGGGCAGGTTTTTGCTCCCTGAAGACAAAAATGACACTGTATTTGAACACCGCAACTGTATAAAAATTTTCTGTACAAGTCACTGTGTTAAGCAGACATAATGTTCCAATTCTCATGGAAAGAAAGACGTGGAAATGAGCTTTGGAGCTTCATGTGTGAAATTAAGGTTTTAAATCAGCATCTTTATGAGTGTTACAATGATTCCATGCCAGTGTCCTTTAAGTTCCTACACAAACACCTCATTCTGCTTTATGAGGTACTGATTAGTGATCACATGAATCACATCTTATTTAATTAGAAAAGGTATAAAAACTAGGGCTGCACAATATATCGCGAATTTACCGTCAGCGCGATATCAACATGCGCAATATCGCCAAAGACTGACTGAACTGCAATAAATGGTGTTTTTCCAAAACTCTTCACCCAGTGCCACAGAGAAGAGGGCAAACAAATCACTGGGCAGTTTCTTCATCTTCTGTGGTGTTGTTATAGATTGTTCCTTTTGCTATTTTTTTCTACCTAAGAACTAAGAACTTACTATAATTTAAATTATGTTTACATTCAATATTTAAAATTATTGAAAAAATATTTTCAGATTTTTTTCAAAAATGTTCAATGGTTCAAATGTTTTATGGGGGGCATTAAATGCTCTGTTTAAGTAAATTCTTAAATATGTTGGAATGGAAATATTGCATTTCATTTTTTTCTGCATAGACTAGTCAGCGTCTGGAGTCTGTTACCAGTAAATCGAAAGCAGAGAAACATCAACACTATAAAGGCTAAGTTTTAATTATCACATGTGATATCGCCATCGCAACACTCAACAACGGTCACATATCGCATGTTTTCCTAATATCGTGCAGCCCTAATAAAAACACTGCAGTAATTAACACTCTCCTCTTGCAATGAGACCAGATGGATGGCGAAAGACTACTAGAAGTTCATCAAAGGTAATTATTGGCATTTCGTTTGAGTGAACAAGAGATTTGTTTTCTTTGAAATATTCCAGTTCTGTAAACACTGCATCATTTTCCATAAAAACAGTAAAGTTTCAATATTCATTCCCGAACCGTACAGTCTGTGCATGGAAGCTAGAAAAGCTCATTTTAAAATCATAGTTTTGTGACTATGTAGACATTTACACATATCTCCTTATTCTTAGGAGTGTTCCAGCCCTGTGCTGCTTTAGCAAGGAGTTGCAAAACAGGGCAATCGGAAAAGAGATCATTTACATAAATCAAGCTTGAAGCCATAGTAACCAAAACACCCTGTTGAATTGTAAGGGATAAACAGAGGTTTGAAAATGGTCATGCAAAAAATAAAGTATGATTAATCATGACTTTTTGGATCAATTGATATTTTTGGCCCACTAATCCACAGAGCTGTAACTGAAAAAAACACCTCCGTCAATTTGTGTCTTTAATGGGTAAAGTTAAGCCAGTATAATTTAACTTTTAACTTACATGATACTTCGATTCATCGAAACACCTCGTAACCCTCACCTGGAGCCGTGATTGGTCTCCCTGGCGCAAACAATGTGACTGGTTAGAGGCTCATTTGCATATTACAGCGAATAAACTAAAAAAAAAATAGAAATAAAGAGTCAGTCAGAAACACACACACACACACACCACTCTAACTGTTTATACCAAAGGTTCTGTCTACACAGCTTTCATTGTTCCACACAAGTCACAAGCACCGTTATCACTCTCCAGTAATCAGCAAGGCGGCTGCACCGACACATCTCTTTAATCTCTTTTTCCTTGCCACTGTCACCGTTACTCTCGGCTCATCAGAGGCACTTCATTCACACA
>JBBPDC010002372.1:0-14073 GCA_037974485.1 Hemigrammopetersius urotaenia | reverse complement strand
TTTGTTTAAAATAGAAAGTGACATAAAAATGTGTTTTACCTAAAATAATGAATAATTGTGATTAATAATCGTGATTTTAATATTGATCAAAATAATCATGATTATCATTTTGGCCATAATCGTGCAGCCCTAATATATGTAACAATATACATTTAAAAGGAAGCAAATGAATGTATATGATCAGGAATAACAGAAATAATAATACCTTCCTAATGTGCTCAGGTGTATATCTCTTTGTGGTGTTATCTGTCTGAACGTTTTTGCTTCCTCGTGCCTGCTGGATGTTGCTGAGACCATCTCCTTTTGGTCCAATGCCATGCCGACTGTCTGCTATTGCTGACCTCTGTCGTTTTGTGTTTTCAGATGAAGACATATTCATCTGATCTCTTGATAGTGGTCTGAAACACAAAAGGTCACAGGGAACCAGAGGGATTATGAGAACAGATACATCTGATCTCTTGATAGTGGTCCACAACATAAAATGCCACAGGAACCAGAGAGATTATAGGAAGAACACATATTTGGTATATGAACTGCAATAATCCGGCACAATTAACGCAATTAAATGTTCTTTATGCACCCTTACCTTCTCAAGCTTTCCTCCATATTTAACTCCTATGATATTTTGTGTCAGATCAATCAGATGATTTAAGAAGTATGTTCCAGTGGCAGGCCCTCAGCCAGCAGTCTGATGATCAGACTTTGAAAGAGAACAAATGTCAGAGCACCAGCCTACAGCCTGACTGCCAAACATCAACAACAGGTCAAGCTGAAATAAGCTGCTCACTTTTTTGCTCTCTCATGACCCACTTTTGTGGGACTGGTTTTAAGTAAGCAAAGTGAACTCTTAGCCAGCTATCAGTTAATGATTTATGTATTTATGGGGGGGTTTTCAAGCCCAGTTAGCTTACATGTCTACAAATAGCTGCATCAACTGGTAGGCAGGTAGTTTCTGTGTACAGTAAGTTATTAACAGGCTAGGCTACCAAACTTTATTTTGTAAGCTACAGTCCTCAACATGCCACGAGAGTACGCTAACACAGTTGCTATAACTGTTGCAATATTTCATGCTCAATATGATATTTTTTTTAACATTATGAAACTGGTTAAATACGTAACAGAAAGGCCATTAAAAACATAAGCAGGTCTCTGCTCTTGTTAGCTTGAGGCTAGCTAGACAGAGCAGAAAAACACTGCGTCACATTAAATTTACATAACAAAAACTTACACATGTGCCACAGGCCTGACAGTTGACCCTCCGACAAGCATATTTCTGGCTTTTCATTGAACATATTTCCAAAGACTATCTGACGAAACCAGACAGCAAATATCCAACGCTTGAACCAAGACAGGTTAAACTTCCTCTGCCAAAAAACTCCGTCATGTTGAGCTTTTATTTTGAAAAGTAGACTCGCAGTCGAGGGGCAGTGTGATATTTATTTACTCACTGGACTGCGTCGGCTGTTTACAGGCTCGTACAGTTTACAGTTTGTTATATATAATTTACAGTGAAATAAGTATTAATAAGATGTACGTAGGACTGTAACAGCACTTGTGATATTTGTAGGCTAGAAGAGAAAAATGTTATGGATTTATTTTGCCACTGTGTATATACAAAATTATTCTGGATGAATATGCAACGGTTTATTAAGGACACATTTAACGATGTAGTGATTCGATATATTATTTTATTATAAAGAGAGTAATTTGAAACAGCGTGTATAGTATTATCTACTTTTGTTTTTAGGTAAATTTCATATGCATTAAATAAAATGGGAAAGAGTTAAATCAAGATGCTTATATTTTTTGGTGGAACTTACACAGTATATAAATCAAAAGTGTAAAAAAAAACATAAACTTATTAAGTCATTCCAATGTATGTACTTTAGTAATAGCTCTTTGATTTTTTTTTTTTGTATAATTACGTGTTTGTACCTTATGTTATTTGTTGAATTACATAGTCTGTGGACAGAGAACGTGTTTGTTTTTAGGTGTGTGATGTGATGTTATGCAGGTTGTGCTAGCCCTAAAGATAATTTTATGTCTGTCTATCTATCTAGATAGATGTATGTGGCAAAAAGTATGGGGACACACCTCTTACTGACTTACAGGTGGGCCCTTCCAGTGAACTTTTGTCGGCACAATTAGGGAAAGGCCCTTTTCTAACAGGTGTAATAATAATACCTTTCTGGCTCAGGTGTACATGACTTGATTTTGTTATGTGGTGTGTGTGCATATATACATTTATAGGGTTTTTCCAGAAAGAAGAAACACATTTTCTTATTGTGTTAATGTATCTTTATGCTAGTCAACATTAAAATAAACGTAAACAAAGAAGAAAGCAGTAAAAAGTATTAGACTGTGTTTCGCTTGTGAAAAATTTTGCTGATATTTTGAGCTGGTGAGAACACAGGTTCGGTTCCAGATTACTCCTCGGTTCTTCCAGCCGCTGATTGAATTTGTGAACTGTCATCAGCAGCCCCTGATTAAATTAAATAAAGGAGTGATTGAGTCAAGCCAGCTTTCTGATGGAAACTACAAGTAATACTGGGCTTCCACAAGGAACACACTGATTTACTGTACAAACAATCACTACTGTATAATATTATTTGTATGTTTATTTAGTGTATTTAGTAATATAGTCATATAGTTTTACCCTTGACAAACCCCCCAGTTAAACACCAACTTTCTGGCTGTGACTTAGAAACTGTAATTATTCTCAAGAACTTCAGACAAGCCTTCAGAACTTTACAGTATGTTAACCACACGTCTGATAAGATGACTTAGTAAACCCCAAGAGGATATATAGATTCTGGATTAAGTAGTAGAACACACCACCTATAACCCAATCCATGAGTCAAGATACACTCAATGGACAAAAGTATTGGGACACCACTTTGGGCTAGTACCCGTACTTCTAGTGACGGGCAATCTTAATGCTTCGGTATACCAAGACATTTTGGACAACGCCATGCTTCCAATACACAGTTTGGTGAAGAACATTTCTTTTCCAGTATGGCTGGTGCACAAAGACACGAGGTTCATAAAGACATGGTTGGATGAGTTAAGTGTGGAAGGACTTAGCTGGCCTGCATAAGTCCTGACCTTAACCCCATCCAACACCTTTCTGATGAACTGGAATTGGAGATTGTGAGCCAGGGCTTTTCGTCTTGCTTCAGGGCCTGATCTCAAAAATGCTCTACAGAATGAATTTGCACAAATTTCCACAGAATCTCCAAATTCTTGTGAAAAGCCTTCCAAGAAGAGTGGGACCTGTTATAGCTGCAAAAGGCAACCAACTCCATCCAGTCTATGAATCTGAATGCAAAACCCCAGCTGGTGAAATGGTCAGGTGTCCCAATACTTTTGTTTTATATAGTGTATGTGGTTAAGCTAGCTAAGTAATTAGCAAGTATGGCTAACTTGATAAATACTCCTTTGCTATTGTGCTATTGACAAAACGGATGATGGTGGAACTATAGAGAAGGTTATATAACTGATACAAAAATATGTGATACATGTGTCAAGCCCCAAAAATCATTGTAATCATTCGCCAACATCCATCAGTCTTAAAATCCAGTGTTTCCTTCCTCTGGATCTGGTCCCTCCATGGAGTAGTAACACTGCATCTTCACATCTCTTGGCTCTAGAGAATCTCCTGCACAGGATTTCTTGCAAACAGAAATGTAATTGTTTACACATCTAAATAGATGAAGAAAGAATCAGAAATGTCTCAAATGGAGGTTGGCTTAATTTACCTGGGAAAACTGATGGGATGGGTTATATAATGCCACATTTCCAGTACTTGGAGGGTTCTGTGCTTGGATCAAATTCTGTAAAGATGTTTATGATGCATAATATTTACAAATTCAGCCAGAGCCTGTAATCAGTTTTTGGTCTAGGCCTGTGGTTCTATATAATTTTTCATGCAAGAAAAATCTAATTTATTAATTTTGTAACATAAATATTAAGACATTCAGCTAAATTCCCATATAAAATATAACTGTATAAATTTTTTCGTACTGTCGAAAGAACACAAAGCAACCGTATACTGGCTGCTGCCCTGTGACGCATCTCTGGCAGATGCAGTCCAGCATTCTCTCATCAGTTTCCCGCGTGGAGCTATCTATGTTTCACTGAGCATTCCCATGTTGTTTGTATAGTTTCGTATGGTAAATTAAATAAAATTATTACTGCTTATACCAAAGAAATTGTCAGCCCGTACAGTATAGATACAGGTTTACCTTTACATTTTTTAACAGAACTGCATTAAGCTGAGTGTAAAATGAAAAATTACACTATAAAAATAGGTTGTAAAACCAAAACCAGGCACCATGTTACTTTTTTCTTACTTCAGTGGTTTGGGAATAGGGGACAGGCTGGGAGTTCTGGCTCCATCTCATGTATCCAACCCCTGTAGATTGTCCAGACACAGCTAAACACACAAAACGTTTTGTCACATTCTGCTATCAAAATTCAAATGAGGGAAACAGTAAATATGACATAAAATCTGTTAAGAAATATAATCACATTATTACAACTTACCTGCAACTGTCAGATGTGTGTTGTCTATCTTAGCCACTCGTGCCTCTGTGCTGCTTATGCCCTCTGAGGCATAAAGTTGAGTACCTGGATTGTTGCTCATTAAGACTGGGTTAAGTGGTGCCATATATCCTTTCTTAGGACCTGGGTATGGTGAAATGAACATGTCTATATCATGGACAAATATGTGCTCTCACACTGTCATTCAGGTTTTACTGAAGGAGGAGAAATCACCTTGTCTCAAAACAGGCCTGGCACTCAGCAGCCCCTTCGTGGGGGATCCTTCAAAATGTCCTGAATTTGCGGTACTTGTTTTCAGAACTCCTTTAGAATGTTCTAGTGCTGATTTATTCTAAGGGAATAACACTTTATAAACAAAAAATGTAGAAGGACAAGTTTTTAAATTAAAATATGTTTTACAAAAGGAGTACAAGAAGGCATACCTTCCCCTTTGCCTTATTTGAATCAACCCATTTTTGGAGGTCTTCATCCCAAACAAGCTGTGGGAGATCATATATGTTTTTTGTAGTAAATGGGTGAAATTTGGCTAATACCGTATAAGTACTTGCTTTTACGTACTGATTTGCCAGTATCTGCAGGCATCTGAGCTTCCTTCTTTTTGCCAAAAATCCAGCTAAACCACCCGTCTCCAGCTTCCTTCTGAGAGAAAGAAACAAATAATGAATGAGGATATAAAACAGAAACAGGGAGGGGGCAATGAAACATAAAAAGACATTCATCTTTGCAGCTTGACAGAAATTGATACAGTTGTATTGTTTATATTTGAATCAATATTGTGTGTCCTTGATGATCTGACTGACCTTTTTGGGCTGGGGATCTGGAGGTGTACTCTGAGGAACAAACAGCTTGGGTATAAAGGGCTTGGATAACATGTGCGTCTGCTTTGAGTTAGCCATTTTCTCTCCCATGGCATAAGGATTTGCACTGGGTGGTGGGAAAGGTTTCTGGACAAGCACTGGGTCTGCTGGAGGGTATAATGTCTGCAAAGGCATGGATTCTATCTGATTCGCTGAATGATCACTGATATTTGGATCTAAAACATGAGATTCAGGTAAAGGTACAGTGAGAAGAGGTAGTGATTGTGAGTTCACGGTGTAGGTTGGTTTAAATTCTCTATTAGACACAGCTGGACGTATAGGTTGGGGATCAAGAGGTGGACAGATTATGGGTGTTGACGTTGAAGGCACTTGTGGTGCTTGTGTGCAGACGTTCTGGTTAGCATGGCAGTAATTACTAGGAGAAGCCACTGGGTGAGCTGCTTCACCCACACTTGTTTGAGTAACTAGCTTCTGTGTTTGATTGTGTTGATCCATTCCGTCTATATATGGTGGAGAAGGCAATGGCATGGTTAACTGTGGCACAGACATGAATTCTGCAGTCAATGACATTGAGGAAGGAAAAGTTATAGAAGGTAATGTTGGGGGTTCTTTGGAATAGGCACTTAACTGACTCAAAGAGTGAGATTCTGTTCCCACAGTTGTGGAAGAAGGTAACGTTGTAGTATAGGGGTCTGTGAATGGAGCAGGCCCTGGACATGCAGATCCTGATTCTAATAATGTAGAAGGTAATGTTTGAGGCTCTGTGTGGGAGACACACAACTGAGGGACAGCTGGTGATTCTGTTGCCAATGACCTGAAAGAGGATAATGCTGTAGAAGGCAGTGGGTGGGTTTCTAGAGGTGAAGTAGTTAACTGAAGTGTAGACTTTGATTCCGTTGCCAGTGACATGGAATAAGATGATGTAGAAGGCGAAGGCGGTGTTATGGACTCTGTCATTTGTGTAGATTTAGGAAAGCTGTTGTGAGACTGTGACTGAAGGTCTTCTGTGTGTTGGAACTGCAGTATCGTTAAGAGAGACGAGACAGGATGCCCTGGCAGAGGTAAAGCCAGAGTGGGGCCTGACTCTTTGGCTTTGTTGGGCTGATCCTCTGGCAAATGGTGTGGATCATATGCATGAACTAGTTTCTCAGGTAGTAGCACAGCAGCAGAAGGCAAAGTGTGGAGCTGTGGCTCAGACACTGCTTGTGGCTTCTCTCCTTCAACTGGTTCCTCAGCTGGTGATAAATTCAGACTTTCCAGGTTCGGAGGCTTTTTGGAAATCGCAGATGTGGACAAAGGGACAGCCTGAAAAAAAAGTAATGTTTACAGCACATCTGTGAACAGTGTAGATTTTAATAACAACATGAACAATTAGCAAGAACTTCTTCTCACCTTGATACTAAGATCAAAACAACCTGGGTCAAGAACTTGGCTCGTTGTTGTAAGTGCAGCATTTGTACTGTTTTCAAGAATGCCTTGTGGTGCTGTAACCATATAAGATTACTAAAAATATGGACAGGGTTCACATTCGGCATTCATGAGAATTTAAACCATGAGAATATCTTTAAAACATACACATACCTGGGGGCACTAGGTGTACCTCTTGAATGCGACCCTCTTTACCTGGCATCCCTGTAGTCAGAAGAGAGATTTTATTTGTGGAATCACACTCTGCTCTGGTCATACTTTCTGGAGGGTTATCCTTGAAGTCCATCTCTATTACGGGAAGACATTTTGTATTTTGCCACTTGGAGACAGGTGAATTAGGTTCCTCCTAGAAGTAAGATATAACAAACTTTTCTCCCATTCTAAAATGTCACTAAACATTCCTAATAGAGTAAAAGGCCAAAAGTTTATAGACACTTTCTGAAAGCACGTGAATTAATAGGGAATTAATGGTTTGTCCCCATTTGTTGCAGTAACAGCCTTTGCTCTTCGGAGAAGGTCTAGATATGAGAGCATTACTGTGGGGATTTGACTGTATTTAACCATGACAGTATTAGTGAGGACAGTTACTGGTACTGGATAAGTAGTTGCACATGATGGCTTTAGGTCAATAAGTAGCTGCTCCAGAGTATCCCATTCTATTTGCAAGCATTGTCTGCACAATTAGACACCTGCCTTAGAATAAATTGCACCTTAAAGCAGCTGAATTCACTAATTAGAAAGAGTGTCTATAAACCTCTGTACATATAATGTATAATAAAACACAACGCCAGTACAATACAGCTTACAGTCAATTTGCAGTGTAGTTTCCGTAGGCTTTGCAGCCATTCTGGCTCGGGTGATAATTCAGGTTCCGGCATGTCTTTCAGCTGTTGATCGAAGTATCTCATTTTTGCAGACAGCTGCATGATGATTGGAATAGTAGAATTAAAATTTAACTCTAAGCCATGCTACGCTAGCACCCACATCAATAGTTTTATATTATAAAAATGTACACCGTTTATTTTTAGGAGTATGTTATTACTTCTTTACCTCAATTAGCTGGCTTATTAAGGTCAGAGATTGCTCTGAAACTGAGGCTAGCAGAGCTGTGGTAATCACTTCACAGTACTGAAAGGCCTGGGCACAAAGCCCAGCTTCAGCTAATCGGCATGTATAAATAAACTTGAAAATCTGAAAAGCACAAAACACAGAGAATCCTCAATATGACGGTTTTTAAATGTTAAAATGTATGCATTTGACTGGAGATAGCAGAAAAAGACCTGGAAGTTTGGAAGATAGGCTGAATCAGAGCCAAGAGACAGGGCATATTCAAACAGCTCAGTACGCTGGATTGCTTCATTGGTGGCATACTTCAGGTGCGGAAAACTAGAATTAGAAACACAGGAAAGTGTATCATATAAGGTTCTGTTAAGTTCAGACTCTCTACTAAAGCAAATATTATAGCACCAAGACAGACAGTATTGATTCAATCAGATCAGGTTTTCAACCAATTATTTTAACAATTATTCAAATAATCAGAATTTTTAGGCAAAACATAAATATGAACGCAATTTGCAAAGCCCGTCTACTAATTGCTGATTTCTTGAGAAGTCGAAGTAATTATTTTCTGTGAAGTAATCAAGGTTAATCAAGGTTAATCAAGTAATCACGACAGTCAACATAATAGTCAATTAATGGCACCTTACCTGGAACTGGAACCAAACAGAAAAATGTCTGACTTGTTAGTCTTTGTGTCCACATCTAGTTGAGCCACCATGTAACAGAAACTAGCAGCACCAGAACATCCTTTGGAAGCTGAGAGTGAAATTAATGCGAAATATTCCTTTTAAAAATGAATTGCAAACTTAAAAAAAAAAAATTCTAGTGCTTCAGAAGTGCATGAACATGTAGAACACACTGGTCTAGTAAAAACAATGGTCTAGTCAACTAAAAATTAAGGAAAGTTTTAATCAAGCAAAGTCTTTTCTTAAGCTTTTTGAGACTTAATTTAGTCAAATGTTGAAAGACTTAGACACAAATGTCCGTTTTGACTAGTTGGAATCAAACTGACAAAGCTCTAGAAACTTTGCAGCTTGCTTTTTTATTTTAATACTTTATTTTTTATAGTGTTTAGTCTTACCTAACGCATCTCCCATATTAGTGATGGTTTTCTTGTGTAGATGTTTGAAACGTGTGTGGTTTGATAAAATCATGGCCAGGTGGTCGCACCAGTTTTCCCCCTCCTCAGTCCCACAGTGCTGGAGAAAACGCTCATTAAAACTTTCCAGCCGAAAAACTGATACACAAATGTGGACTCCTTTTAACATTAAACTCGTGAGAGAAATGAAGACATTCTCACAGTTGCAGAAGATGGTATCCTTCCGGACATGAGCTGATAAAAGGTTCGCAATGTGTCTTTTTCTGGTAAACTATCGACGAACCTAACCAAGGGGTTAAAAAGCACCATGCTGAAATTAAACAAACACATTGTACAATTTAAAAGGGTCACTGAAGGATACTGTAATCTATTTATAACATACTTGCTCATTACTTCAGAACAGGCCCTGCTGTCCATTTTACTGGCAAGCATGAAAGCATGTCCCCACAAGCCTCTGTTTACTGCTGTCTCCAGAGCATCCTATTAGTGGTTGAAAACAGCAAGCGCATGTAGTTTAACTCAGTTGTTCCAGTAAACAGGCTGTGCAGCATTTTGGCATTCGCTGTAGGGTAAAACCGCTAGATTTACCTTTTTCTTGCCAAAGATCAGCAACTCTCTGAAGCACTGTAAAGCCATTTCTGTATCTTCTGGCATTGTCCAAAACGTATCTTCAGTTCTACTTTGTGCTTCACTTGTAAAGTCGATAAGATCAGAGGTGGCGTTTTTAGAGGAGGATGCTGATCTCTGATGTCTTAATAGGAGATGAGATATATCAGTTCCCACCAGTTTCTGTAACACAGGTCGTAATCATTTGTGAAACACAAGACTACAGACAGTATGCACCTGTATTTATACATCTCTCAAACAATATTTCCGAAATGGTCTTTATTGTAAAATGTACTTTAATGTAACAGGGTTTCAACAATTTTGAGTCATTTCTATAGGTCCAGTTTTCATGAAATGCTCACACAACATAAAGAATACACTCTAAAACTGCGATTTGCATTGAGAGAACCATACTTATGGTGCAATACTAGTAACTCTGGAAGGTTTACATAGCACCCATACAATACTGTTATATTACATTACTGTTACATTAGTGTGGTGTCTATCTATTGTGTTGTTTGCATTGTGTCTGTCGTAACTTGTACTCTGTTGAATGTAGCTATTTGTCGCACCGCAGTCCGTGGAGAAACGTTGTCTCAACACACACAGCTGCTGATGATACCTCTGAAGATTGTTGGATCGTTTTGTTGGACCATTTCTACTGTGGTGGGTAGCTTCTGCCCATTATAAAATGTCATAGATCAGTTCATTTTAAAGAATAAATTATTATTATCTGTGTAATAATTTTACTGTAGCTGGTAAACATTATTAACTAACTGACAATCCAGAGTGATCCTAGACTGAGCGATGCTTAGGTAATTTTCAGATGGTCGCTAGCATGTTGCCAGATGGTTACTATTGTATTTGAGGTGGTTGCTAGGGGGTTGCTAGGTGTTGTGGTAAGCCACGTGGTTGCTAGTGAAACACAATCATCTGTCCAAGTACTTCTGCCATGGAATAAAAGAACCAATGCTGCTATGTTGAAACTGTAATCCAAATGTGATATGCATCCCCGCTATTCCCAATCAGACCATACAGTAACTAAAAAATCCACTGTTGGTATAAAGTACACAACATTTAGTATAACTCAGTAATGCCAGTTCAGTTTAACCCATCTTTTGATCTATATATCAAATATAACCCAGCTCTGGGGAATGGAAATGACCCAAACTGGGTTGTTTTTTACCCATAATTTTTTTAGTGTAGATGATGTAAACAAGCAAAATCTGACAAATGTAAGCTTTTGCGATAACAATGACAACAAAATAAATACTAAATCAAATCAAAACTTACGCCATTCTGTTTGCACACCAACTCCATGAGCTGCCATATTAAGCAAGATGCTTCTTTATCTGCAAGAGAGTCATTCTGTAGACATTCTTGGTGCTTCCTTCTGACAAATTCCAACACCTCTGTCTTATGGGTCTTATCTCTATGAAACAAGCAAAAAAAGTTAATAAACAAGACTAATGTATGTTCTGAGAGGGTCATAGCTTAAGTGCGTGTCCTGATAAATGTTGTGTACCACAAGGCTTAATTCTAGGTCCTTTATAATTTACTTCATATATCCTTTGTTGGTAGAATTATTAATCAATAAAAAATTAATGTTTGTTTAAATAAGTATATGGACAAACTGTAGGGTTCACATTTGACTGTGTAGATGATTAATGAGTGTCACGGCCTGGTCAGTGGCGGGGGTTAGCCACTGCTTTTTTGTTTGGGTTTTCTGGGTCTGTGTTTTTCTGTATGTTCGTTATGGCTCTGTTTATTGGGTTTTCTGTTCATTGGGGTTTTCTGTTCATCACGCTGATTGTTTATTCCTGTTCTGTTCTCCCAGTGTCATGTGTCTGTTCACCATGTGATTCTGTGATTTGAGTTTCCACCTGTTTCGTGTTCATGCTTGTGTCACATGGTTTTGAGTTGCCACCTGTGTCCTGTCTCATCCCCATTAGGTTTTGTATTTAGGTCTGTTTGTGTGTCACCCTCGTTGTCTGTCCATCGTCTTTTATGAGCAGTTTATGTTCTTGTTTGCAACCTCATCTAGTAACGGCCACTGTGCCTTGTTTGCTTTCTCGTTTCTCGTTTCCTGCAAATAAAACCCCTGAAATGGATTCACGTTCTCCTGCCTGGTCCGTACTCCGAGTAAGCTCTCGGTCGTGGGGGTCTAGCCCCTGCGGCCATGACAAACTAAGTGAATTCATTTCAATTTTAAGGTCTTTAAGGGATTTTTACATACCTAATGTAGGTTTCTGAATACACTTGCTGTTCGGATAAATTTGTAAACACAAATTCTTATTGTTTATTGAATTCAATGATACCGCAGTGATAGAATCTAATCTAATTGATTAGATAAGAAAATGTTTTGGCAACAAAATCAAATCTACACAATTTTCCCACTTACCCCAGATGTAGTAGATCATGAGTGTGTCTGAAACCACGCACTTGTGCACTTTTAGTGCGCGATTTTAGGGCGTCTGAAAACCGAGCTAAAACTCAGTGCACTGAAAGTACCCGGATGCTGCACTGAAATCGGCCAGAAAACACAGTGCAAGACAATGCACACTATACGCACTAAACGGGCGCCATTTTGACCACGTAGCGGAGGGGGAGGGACTTTCAACGTGTTTTCGAGTTGGATAGTGGCGGCAAACAGTGAAATTAATAAATAATATTAATAAATAATAAAATTATTTTACTGACCTACACTGCGGTAAAACTGGCAGATATTTTGGCGGCTGAAGAATCGCAAGCAAATGTTAGTCCGTCATTTCCGCTAAGTGCAAAACGTTAGTGTTCCGTTTAGGACAGCACTGACTCACAGAAGTAGTGATCCACGCACTACGCACTAAATCTCAGACTGTAGTGCGTGATTTCGGACACACCCCATGTGTGGTGAACAAATTTGTCCTCTTTAATGTGAAACTACACATCCTGGAAACCTCACACTTCTAACAAGTACTCAAAGGCAATAGTTATACGAACTATTTCCGGAAAAATGCTCTTCCCTCAGCCTGCTCAAAACTCCTCTCTTCATTAAGGTGGTGTAGATTTGTTGATGTGGTAAGTCTCAGTATGACTTACTGTGAGATACCTTAGATAAAACAGGGCTGGCCTTCTGGGGATGTATTTACAGAAAAGACCTGTATTGATGTCTAGATCATGTCACAGTTTTTCAGGGTTTGGGCCCCTTACTTCCAATGAAGGGCAAACTTAATACTTCATCATATAAAGACGCTGTGGACAACGCCATGCTTACAACTTTGTGGACACAGTTTGGGGAAGAACCTTTTTTGTTCCAGCATGACTGTGTCCCAGTGCACAAAGCGAGCTCTATAAAGACATGCTGGAGGAGTTCAGTGTTGGAGAACTGGACTGGCCGCACAGAGCCCTGACCTCAACCCCATCCAGCACCTTTGAGATGAACATCAGTGTCTGACCTGATACGTGCTCTATGGAATGAATGAATGGGCACAAATTCCCACTCTAAAATCCTGTGGAAAGCCTTCCAAGAGGAGTGGAAGCTGTTCTAGCTGAGAAGGTGCAACTCCATAGTAAAGCCTGTGTATTTGAATGCAGTGTCATTAAAGTCCCTTGTTGGTGTAATGGTCAGGCGTCCCAATACTTTTGTCCATATAAGTGTATATCAGCGAATTGTCCTAAGTGTGTTAAGTCAAAAATTATGTACATTTGCTTTATTCCTGAACTGTTTCTTTAACAGTTTGCTTAAAATTCTCAAAAGCGAATAAGTTTTTTAACCTTTGGGGATGTTTACAGAGATAAATGGCAGCACGTCCCAAAAACACAAAAAGCTTCTGTGTTTTTCAGTGCCATTTCTCTGAGTTTGTCTGGCGTGTGCGGCTTATGACCCAGACACACGGCACTTGCAGTAACACAAACATCTATTTTAGCACAGAACGTCCAGGCTTCCTCTATTCACAGCCCCTCTCAAGGTCTTAACGGAGTAGTCTTCGCATCCACGCCATTTCACTGTGACGCGCTTTGAGACTGTCGGTCAACAATGAGCGTCTTTGATGTGCTGAAGTGCACTTGTACATAGAGATATTTCTACCTTCGCGGAAATGCTATTATTTCTAGGCCCTTGAATTGTTTCGTTTAGGTTGCATATACTCATTTTTGATAGAATACAGGCTCAAGGCTCGGCTAAACAGGTGCCAGGTTGAACTTCATGCATTAAACTGGTCTGTAAGTTAAATACGAAAAAAGAAACAATTATTTCCATTGCTGTTTATCCATTTACCTTCTATCCCAGCGAGGGCCGACCCTGCAGTATGAGATCGGCACCCCGAGCCTAGTCTAACACACCGGCCTCTCATTTGCAGAAACTCCTGAAGGCCTTGATTAGCTGCATCCAGATGTAGGTCTCTGATAAAGCTGCAGATCTCTAGGCTCATGAGGCTCATCTAGGCTTGTGTGTGTGTGTGTGTGTGTGTGTGTGTGTGTGTGTGTGTGTGTGTGTGTGTGTGTGTGTGTGTGTGTGTG
>JBBPDC010002329.1:0-32124 GCA_037974485.1 Hemigrammopetersius urotaenia | reverse complement strand
ACACACACACACACACACACACACACACACACACACACACACACACACACACACACACACACACACACACAGTGGAGTGACATTGACAAAAAGCAGTAGTAAATCACCTGAAAAAATTGCACATTTAAATGGGACATTTTGCCCTTTAGTAATGGTACCCACATCACTGTTATTGATCCTAAAAGTCCCTAAAAGGAAACATGAAAGCCAGTGAAACAGCTGCCATGTTTACCACTCAGATGTTAGAAAAACATATAATTCCATGGGGAAATAAACTCTTGTCAATCTGAATTAGAGCTTGCTCACTAGCTATCAACATATTCAGTTTAGCTCATGCACTGGTATATAAGCATTTTAACATCATACAACAGTTAAAATGGTTAAAAAGATGCCATTTTTGGATCTCCTTCAGCTGCTCATCACTACAACAAAAGCAACTCTAGATGAAAAACAACTCTAGTTTCGTCTGTGACTCTTTTGTTGGACATGGGAGGGTGTTTTAAAATTTGAAATCCAACATTAGATCAGTATATATGCAACATACTGAACAAGGCCATTCAAAATAATCAGCCTCCTTATAATGTGGCTGAGGAAAAAATTAAACAGTATTAGATGACACAGAATGATCACTTCTACACACAGTGATGATCAGAATCAGAAAACTTTATTTATCCCGGATTATTACTGCTGTAGCTAATCACCTTAACTTCCTGCATTCCTAATTGTAATTGTCCCTTTCCTACAGCAGTGTTGTCCTGATGAATGTGCTTGTTCCTATAGTTGTCTCAGAGGCCCACAGTAGCTGAACTCCAGGCCAGGAAGATCCTTCGCTTCCACGAGTACGTGGAAAGCACCCACGCAGAAGACTACGACCGGCGTGCAGACAAACCCTGGACCAAACTCACCCCTGCTGATAAGGTCAGGGTTGACTCTTTTGTGTCGATAGAATGAACACTTCAGTCATCATTAGAATTAGGTTATTTTTTCTTGCATACATGCATTTGATATGTAATAGGATGCAAGAGTCCAGCCCTAATTAGCTCAGAGCCAACTAATTAATGTCTTCAGCAACATCTGAATATTAATACTACATGAAGTGGAGCTCTAGGACAGGGTTTCTCAACCACTGATGGGCCGCAAAGGCTTTTGATTGGGCCGCAAATCTAAAATTGAGACAGGCCATTGGTCTGTAAAGGGCTGAGGGCACCATGCTTAACTGGGGATGTAAATATAATAAAACAATTGTATATATAATTTAAAAATATCTAAGCAAATTTCCTACAAAAGTGAATAAGAATTTTTAAATGCAGTAAAAAACAAGTTAAAAAAAGACTAACATCATCAGTTTGGGTCAGCGCAGCTAATAAGCACGATAACAGGCAAGTTTCTGAAGCGCAAAGAAAAAGCTGATAGTAAAATATTGGTCTACCAGGGGTGGTGATGACACTTAGCCCAAGGTGCAGAGTGTGGAGTGTGAATTAGCACTTTCAAACGACATCTTGAAACAAAGCATCTGGAAAACCACTTTCAAATGATACTGTAAGCTGAAATAGCTGAAATGGGTTCCGACATACATAGTCAGCTTATAGAAGAATTAAAGGAAGTCCACATTTTTGCACTACAGATGGATTAGTCCACTGATATTGCCAATGTGTTGTGACTAGGGGTGTAATGGTACACAGATGTCACGGTTCGATACGTACCTCAATTTTGGGGTCACACTTCGGTACGGTTCACGATACTGCAAAGTTAAGCAACAAAAAGTTCTAAAGAATGAGGCTTGGTTTGGTTTGTTTTCGTTTATTTAAAATAAACAGCAGTGTATTAACCAGTAAACAGACGCTCTTGCTTATATTTTCATGTATGTGTAAGCCAGCAGAAGTGTTACGCCAGTAGGTGGCACTATTGCACCACACTACGACCCAGGTTTATGAGTTACTTGCGCTTTTTGGTCCCTCTGTGTTTCCGTATTACTTCAATCACGTCTTCTCCGTCATACCGTGTATTGTCCGAAAGACATAATGTACCGTTGCAGCCCTAGGCGTTACTGTTAGTTTTTGTGAGATACCGGTGGGACACTTATTTGCATGAAGATATGCTATTTTGTGGTGACCTTCCAACCAGAACAACTGCACAGGAATGTTTTGCTGTCTGGATGATTATTTCTAATAATTGGTTATTTAATATTATCTAATATGGCCATGTGGGCCTTGTTAACATGCTGTGATAGCTAGGTGGCTGAAAAGGTTGAGTACCACTGCTCTAGGAGCAGATGTGGGAAAGAAATGTACATTGTGGAGTATTTAGAAAGTATGTCACTTTTAGACAAAACTTTTAATGAGCTCTCTGCTGACCTTTTTTGTCCAGAGCCTAGAACTAACACTTCTCCTTTTATGTGTGATGCATACAAGTGTGAATGACCAGGTGTGAGTCAGCTCATGTGGTGGCAGATAACACATGGGGAGGTTTTTCACCTTCTCCTTTTCTGGATCATCTTTTATTGCAGGCTGCCATCAGAAAGGAGCTCAATGAGTTTAAGAGTTCAGAGATGGAGGTCCACGAGGAGAGCAAGATATACACCAGGTTTGCTAAACCTCGCAGTTGCATCCAGTTTTAAAAGTACACATTATGATGATAATAATTATTATTACTGATATTATTTTTCGTTCTTTCTTTTTCTTTCTTTATAATTATTATTATTACCGTTTCCTATAACAAAATGAGTGCATTTAAATTGGTCATCACTCATTATTTTTAAGTTATATCATTTTATTTTTAGGAAAAAATGAATCCCATTTTTATAACTTAAAGGGATTAACTGCATCAGAGCTTCACATGAAAAAAGTGAATATGTCCTTTTCATCATCTCATGTTCTGGCCAATGAGTGTGTACATATGAATGTGTCTGTTAAATGCTCTTAATGTAAACACTAACGCAGAATATTGTGTTTATCACCCAGGTTTCATCGGCCTTAGTTAACATCACTGAGGAGAAGAGCTTCACTTGAGTGAGTGTACGGAGCTTTGGGCCTGGGTCCAGCATTCTCACGTACAACCTCATCGCTGCTGCTGTCCTCCCTGGAGTCCCACTGGACCAGAAACATGCTCCAGCTACACAGAAACATGCCAATGAACCTACACAAGCAGTACAGACTTATCAGCTCAACTTTTTTTATTGGTGTGGAGTGCCAATCCACCAGGAACAAAGCGTCCAATTTTTTTTTTACTAAAGGAGTAGCTCAACACAGCATGCTAACAGTGTATAGAACCTGGTAGCCACTGGTTAGTATGATGTCAATGGCATTATGCTAATTGGTGGCTATGCGGCTGTTAGCTTCTAATTACTTTTGGACTGAACAGTTCCTATAAGTGGAGAATTGGTCTGTGCATTCATAACTGCATCAGGGAAGGAACTGCTCAGAATTCTGGGATTTTGACCGACTTCATGGTGCATGCAGCTTCTTGTCCCGCTAAATCGAGTATAGCACCGAAACAGCCTTGTCTTGTTTTTAGATTATTGTTTTTCGAGATCAGGAATATACATTCGTGTTTGAAAGTAATTGCTTTTATGATAAATGATGACACTGCGATCTTTGTACTGAGAACAAAATGGGACAGTGGCATCAGAGCATGTGTGATTGTGTGTGTGAGAGAGAGAGAGAGAGAGAGAGAGAGAGAGAGAGAGAGAGTGAAAGTGAGAGAGACATGCTGTACACTTCTGCCTTAATAATGTTGATCCAGAAATTGCTCGGTGTCTTGTTGACTGGAAGAGCTAATGCACGTGTGTAGATGTAATGTACAGTAATAGCCTTGACCACTGATGTGCGTAATGGAAACAGCATCCATATCAAACTCAGGATTTCTCAGTGGTAGTACCCGAGGGTGCTGTTGTGTTTGGATGTGTGTTGTACTGTTATTCCTTTTATTTCACATACATTGCAAAAAAGGCTGCCTCGGCAAGTGGAATTATCTTTATTGTAGGCAGTAACAATCGTCATGAGCTGCACTAATGGACATGGTAAAAAGTTATTCATTATTGATTAGAAAACTAATACAGACTTAAAATCCGATTGTCTCAGCCGCGTCCAAAGCAATTAAATTACCAAAACACAATTCACTGTGAATGGACCATCCTTGATCTTCATGCTACTTTCATTGACCATGCAAATTGATAAAGTAAGAACCTAGTTTTCTTTAAAATGAGGGGCTGCGAACTGTTCAGATAGCTAACAACTTACGAGATAGCTAACAGGTTAATAGGCTCCTCCATTAACAGCATAGGCTTTGAGTTGAGATATTTACTGTCAAACTGCAATATAAGAAAGGGAACAGTATGTCACTTAAATTTCTTACATGCAGAAGTCTGTTTTAATTAGTCTGACTTCAGAGGCATAAAAGACAGGGTGAAACTCAAATATACATGTTATGAAATTCTGGTTCCTACCCCCGTGCCTAGAGTGGCACACAAGGCTGAATGCGCTCAAATGGCTCTTTATTAGAAATGTTGCGCACTGTTTGGGTGCCAGCATTTTTTTTTCCTGGGTACAACAGGTAGCGTAGGGAGCTATTTGAGATTTAGCCCTTGTGTGGGGAGAAGGAAGTACATTAGCTTGGTGCTAAGCAGGAAATCACTTAAATGCTCTAATGGAAATGAGTACTGTCATCACTTAGGAAATTAGGGATCCAAAAACTACTTATAAAGCAAATAGTTTTGCATGAAGTTAAAACATTCCTGAAATGACAGTATTCAGTGATAGACCACTCAGTGGTACATAGTTGCTTGGTGACAGTTACATTCTCTAAACAAACTACATTTCCTGATGGAGAAATTGTCTATCACAGTGATTATTAATGAATAATTTATTGAGGGTATTTTTTTATGTTTTCTAAAAGCTGTAAGCCACACATGACTTTTTATGAGCGGTATGAGGCTTTTGCTACCATCAAGCCTAATAACATTCTAAAATTTGATAATTTAATTACTCTTGGCTAATAGCTTTATTAGCTTTATTAGTATACATTAGTATAACATCTAATAATGGCTTTATTAGTACACATCTAATATTTCTTCATGACTTTATACTAAAGCATTAAAGGCATCATACGAACTGTAAGTACCTGCAACAAAACTGAATCATCATTACAGTTTTTTACCCAGAGAATATTTCTAAAAAAGAACATACGTATTTGCCAGTGGAATAAAATTTGTTTTACTAGATATAATGACCTAAAATAAGTATAACTGATTGGGTGTTGAGGAATCTTATTTTTTTATCTCATAATAAATAAATAAAAGATACTGTCCAGTGCAAAAGTTCTGGCACCTGAGAAAGTGATGTTTAAGCTATTGTTCTGGGCAGTAAGTGGACACTAATAATAGAATAAAGGGAACATATTCAATTATTTCGCTAATTCACTGTAATTCACACAGACAAAGGCAAGTGGTCAGTGTGGAGGTAATTTTACATGAACTGACATTCATTTTTTGTTTTTTTTGTCAAAACTATGTTTAGGTTAAGCGATGACATGTCTTTCTTCCATTCCTTTGCTTGATTTAACTTTCTAAAACATTAAATAGCCACATAGTATTAATAAGTAAAGATTAGGAATGTTAGTGTGTTAGGTTCACTAACTCTTCTCAAAGAAGCTCCCTATTAGTTGTAGTTACCATTCTGTGCCCTATTGATAACATTTGGCTAACTAATATTCCAGGAAGATGAATCAAGTGAAGGAATGACTGACTGAGAAACTACACCTTTTCTAGCCAAGATTTATGTTGATTTTCACTTTTCAAGCACTTCAAAACACACTGGCTGCTGAGAAAAATGGTTTTAAGTGCCTAAAACTTTTGCACAGCACTGTGCATTCTGCAGAATTAAGGTTATTTCACTTGCCGGGGGCTTTGGCAGTGTAGGTAGTGCACACTGTTGTGCGAGTGTGTGCTTTTTATTTCTCTTTGGAGTAGAACGCCGATCTGCAATTTGACACTTCTAAACAGACCTTCAATGTCAAGTGAACTGTTCATGTGAAGGTGGCTGATGTTACAAACAGAGCCCTTTATAAATATCTAAAACATTTATTGTGATTATTTTTTTTTTGCATTTTAATGCATGTATCTGTCGATCCACTGTGTTTTTGGAGGACCCACGGGAGACCCCTTTTGTATCATAGATGTACACTGTAGATTTGTTCAATTGTATATCTTGTCTTCCTGACGTTCCAAATATATTTTAATTGTAATTATAGTATTATGGATTTTTTTAAAGCACATGTAACAGTATGATAAATGTAAGTAGTTTTAAAAACGGAACTAAAAGTCCTGTTTTATTCTGTCGATGTATAGCTATTTTTGTATGTGAAAGAAAACTCGAATTACAAATGAACGGTCACATCATGATTTGATTAAAACTCCCAATCTCACACGTTTCTGTGTACATCATTCACGGTCATTTAAAGTCAGCGAATGCTGAAACTGTTACTGAATAGTCCATTTTGCTGTGACCTACAGTGGCATATAGTGGGCATGATGGTGTGTGGGCTTTGTGGTGTTGAAGGGGGGGGCAGAGATTAGAGTTCCACTGCCATTAATGTGCTTTCCTTTCTGATGCAGTGATAACTGGTGAGGCTGATGCAGGACTGAGTGGTCTGTTGAGGGAGCTCTAGCATAAGGTTGCTCATTCAGTATAATACCCACTTTCCCTGCAGCCTGATTTCACACTGATAGAATATGGTGTTTTAGCCTCTGTGTTGCCCTCCAAGCAGTGATCGTGACCAACCCGCAATTCCCATCAAGTAGAATTACTGCGTTTATCTTGGAACGTAGTATTGGTCAAATGACATTAAGCAAGGAACAAATTTAACAGTTTTAGGGGAGTTTCTGTTTATTTGACTTTAGTGTATTGGGGGAAAATGTATTAAATGCGTCACAACCTTTGCTCAAGTTGCTTTTATCTTCAGCAAATAGACAGTTATTGTGCATTAAAATGTGCATGAGAACATAACCAACACGTCATTTGGCCACTTAAACTCACATATGACTGTATCATTCTAGCTGATGTGTTCATGGCCAGATACATCAGGCTCTTCTCAGGCTACTCGAAAGCTTTTGAAATTTGCACGAATAAGCCACTAATAGAGAGATCATTGTTCTCATTAAGGTCATGTTTATTCGCTGTGGAGAGGGTCTAACATTTTCATGTTGCCTTCCACAGTTGTAAGAGTGGTTCTCCCTCTTTTTCTATCAGGCTTTTCTTTGTGTTTCTCTTTGTTCCCTAATGTCTTGTGTGTTGAGCTTGTTTTGGTTGGTGCTGCAGAGGGTATCAGACACTGATGAGAATGATCCACCCAGGCAGCATCTTATCTGTGGTGGTCCTACTGGCCAGGTTACAAAGGGCACCTGGTGGGTGTTTCTGATAAAATGGCCAAGTTTAGACAAGCGTTTGTGGGATTTGTCTAAACATGAAACTCTGAGTCAGGTGTACATTTTGCAGCAGTAGAGCGTATGGTATGGAGGAACCTAAATTAGTGGGATTGAGATATTAATGGCACCTGGTGGCCTATTGCTCAAATGGCATCTGGTGGTTTATTGGTTAGGGCAGTGTCTGACCAAAATTATAATTGTACACATTAAATTCCTAAAGAGAGAAATGTGTTTTGTGTGTAAGAGTATAAGAGCAAAAACCTGCAACCACTATTTAACTTTTGCAAATAAAAGTTTGTATTAATCACTTTATTCTTTTCGTGTGTCTACGCGGGTAGCAGTTGGGGGTCCTGGCTTGTCTTGGACAGAGGCCCTTGCCTTCAAGGAAAAAATTTTGGGAATCACTGGCTTAGGGAGTTGCCCCTGCAATCGTTGTAGGTTCGAATCCCAACACTTCATTTGGCAAATGGGTTAAATGCAGAGACTAATTTTCACAATTCTCAGACTGTGTGGTGTGTTCACGCCTGAGTATGAGGGCCTGATTTACTTTACCAAGAGTTGAGCAGCTCACGGTATTAGGGTCTCAAAAGATGCAGGAGCTAGCTAGAAGCATGAGCCTTGAGTATCTGTGATCAAATAACATGCTGTATCTAGAAAGGAGCCACCTGCAATTTGGTGTGGAAGAAATTCAGACTCGCTGTGAGATATATTAAGGCAAAAACAAATTGGAGCTGCATCGCTGTGTTTTTACTATTAGTTTGAACCAGGGCACGCTTTGATAATCCTCACAGAACAAAGTTTCTGCTGTCTTCTGTTTGTGCGGCGTCAGGCAGATCCGAGAGCTCAGTATCAGTGGAAGAAACGACCTTGCTGAACATCAGAATTCTGGAAGACTAGCCAAAATATATTTGTTCCCACCACAAGCCTTATGGCAAGATCTTCAAACACCATCTCTGAGAGGACCCTCATTATCAAATAAAGCTGCAGCTTATGACACTAATCAGATCTATCGCCTTTATTGCTGAACCACCGCATTTCCTCTGAAGTGCTTTTAAAAGGTAAAGTTGCCAGAAAGGGTTCTCAGGAGTGATAGTTCTAACCACATTTCTTTCCTTTCAGTGGATGTTTCTTTAAAGAGTGAATGCCAGAGTTTTGAAAGAAGTTTAAAGAACCTCCACAATACAAAGCTTCTAATAAAACTGGAGTTTTGCACCACTGGTGCTTATCATGCGTTCTATTCCCTGAGGACCCTAAATCAGTGAGTCGTTCTCCTCATATTGCAGAGGTTCTCACTGTCAGACTTGGAAACTCCTGGCAATGAAGATGGTCGTGTATCCTTAGCTCTAAAACATCAGATTCGTCAGCTAATTACCTTCAGCAGCTGAATCTTTTACAGTGAAAAGCATGCACTCTAAGACTGGAACTGGGAACCACTGCTCAAAGGAATAATTAAGTAAATAATGCAAATGTTGCTCACAATGAAGGAAATTCAATTGTTACCAGTTTGCATAACAACATGCCAGCTGGTGACCACTAGCTTCCTTTCCTAGTTGGCAACACTAGGCTGAACTATTACATGAAATGCACACACACTTTTAAAAATCCAATTTTAAAAGTCTTGTCTCAAGAATGCTGGTTCTTTTCAGCATTTCTCCCTCATTTGTAAAACGATTTATGCACTGAAAAGGTTTCTTTAAAGAATCAAAAGGGTTTTTTCAGTGGTGGTGTTCCAAAGAAGCCTTTGGCACATTTTAGGTGTGTTGGGAGCCTGAAAGGCCATCAGCTGTTTTATGACTTTCATATTCTCCCTGGACAGAAATGATCTATTAGAGCAGTCCTTTTGTACAATTCACCAACCACACTTTGAAATGCTGCCATTTTGTTTTTTACTAAGTAACTAGAGTTATGAGAGAATTGTGAGACCAAAGAGAAGAACTGGGATGAGGGGATGAATACAAATGTCGAGTAAAATAATTGACTCGTTCCATCATCTTCCCTGATCCTGACACATGTCTTAGGCTGAGAATAAAATCTCGTTAGATTTGCTAGCTCTTGTGGATTTGTGACCATACAGAAAGATAGAAGGCTTTCTTCCATACATCTCTTCTAAACAGCAAGCGAAAACATTGCTGCAGAAATAGATTCCAAATCTATAGTATTGATCCAATGATATATGAAAAGTTCCTGGATGATACCACCATCCACTCCAAATCCAAAACCAATATGGGACATGAAAATCAATAGCAGTCATCTTTGAGAAATGTATCAAAAATTATTGTTATAGTATAAAATGAAAGGTCACACAATTTTGCCTATGGGCTCCAAAACATACTACAAAGTGCATCTGGTGGGTGTTTCTGATTAAATGGCCAGTGAGTGGAATTTGGGATTAGTTAACTGGAAACTCTGAGCCAGCAGTACATTTTACAGCAGCATGAGGTTTAGGATGGAGGAAGCTAAATGTGCTGTCTGTGGCCTGTACGCATGGTAAATGCAAAATGCATTTCAGATTGGGAGAATCACACATTGAGATATTACACATACAAGTAATTTCCCATTCTGCTTGATTTACCAACAGCAACTGGCGGTATTTGGGTCACAAATCTAACTTTGAATCTTACTTTCAGCATGGTACACAAAGCAAGAAGCATGAGCCTTGAGCATCTGTGATCAAACAGTGCTCTGTATCGCTAGAAAGGAGCCATCTGCAATTCGGTGTGGAAGAAATTCAGACTCGCTGTGAGGGTATACTGAGACTAAAAAGAAGGCTAGCTGCTTTCTTCCCTACATCCATTCTAAACCTGTAGTATTCACCTGTAACATTCATACTATACCTGTAGTATAGTAATAGATGAAAGGTTCCTGGATAGTACCGCCATTCTATGCAAAACCAGGAAGGGACATTCCAAAGTAGATTGTTTAAAAGTTTGTACAAAATGAAAGATTTCATCATTCTTGGTACATCAAGCATCTATCAGCCCAAGACCCGAAGTGTTTTAGGCTCTATTCTTCTTTTTTTAAATTCCTTTTTGTCTTAAATTAAACATTAAAAAACATGAGGAAAATAGATTCCTGACTGAGTTTTATAACTTGAATAACCTTATAAATACATGTAGGAAGTACGATACACGAATTCATTGGTGGATTTCCTGTATGTTTTAGATTGATAGGTTTTCCACCCAGTTTTGTTTCTTGGTTTCCAGAAACCAGGAATCAGTTAAAGAATCAGCCCGATGGAATAAGGAAATGGGATGAATTCTTACAAGAGACAGCAATTAGATTTGATTTCATACGAAATCAAAAAAAAAAGCTTGGACCACTAAAGCCAGGTCTATGAATGTAGCTGTTCGTGACCTTGCATACAAGTAACTCATTAATTTGCAGAAGAGAAGAGAGGAGGCCTGGGAGCTGTGAGGCATTCATCCATGTGTCACTGAGGAGATGCATGCTTCAACAACGTGTTTCCTATGGGGAGTCTCACAGCCTGGGCTATTGAAGTGAAACAGTAATTAGAACATGCTCTCTACTCTCTCTCTAACTCTCTCTCTCTCTCTAACTCTCTCAATCTCTCTCTCTCTCTCAATCTCTGTCTCTCTCCCTCTCTCTCTCTTTCCCTCTTTCTCTCTCTCGCCGTCTCTCTCCCTCCCTCTCTCTCTCTCTCTCTCCCTCCCTCTGTCCCTCCACCCTCTCTCTCCCTCTCTCTCCCTCCCTCTCCCTCCCTCCCTCTCCCTCTCTGCGTCTCTCTCTCTCTCCCTCTCTCTCCCTCCCTCTCCCTCTCTCTCTGCTACCCTCTGGGTTTTCCAGACTAGTGGAGATTGTGTTTCCTCTGTCTCTGATGACAGTGTATCAAACTCATAGTTGTAGTTTTAGATTCAGAACAAAACACTGTGTTAGAGATTTGTAGGGTTGCCAACTCTCCCGCATCTGGCATGACTCGCACGCTTTCAACATCAATCTAATGCTCTCAGGCTCACAAAAGAAATCTTGCACCAAAAGCTATTCTCATTATTATTATTTTTAGCCCATTTACTCACATAGGCTGTTGACCATTCAACTAGACCAGAGAATATTTTTTCTAAAGGACAGGAAACACTTACTAGACCATAATACCTGTCTTGCGTCCATTCATTTTCATCAGTTATGTGGGGAAGGTTTGAGAGAAGTTCTGAGGCGATTGAAGGGAGCTGTCCAACATCTGACAATAAAGTAAGCAAATAGCTTAATTAATGCAACTGTGTAGCAGCAACAGTATTCCGTTTCAAACCAGTGTTTGTATTTATTTGGACAGAAAAGTCGTGTGACTAGCCTGCCATAATCTAGTTAGCCTGTGCCAAACCAAGGATATGAGCACAACGTTACAAACTAATTACACAAAATAAAAACAGGTTCATGATGAAATTGTTTTTTGTTCAATTTGTTTTTGTTATTTTTTATGTAGTTTTTACTTTTTCTATTGACTGAGTGTCAGGTTTTGGGTGAATGTAGGCGCAGACACAGACTTCCATAATCTTTTCAGACTTTCATTACAAAAACAAAAAGGCACGAGCGCCTAAACACAAACGAAACCAGAGACAGGTCGAGTGAAAACTCAAACAGAAAGTCGATGGACCGACAACTGAAACATGACTCATTAGAACTTAAATAAAATACGAACTAAACACAAGAACCAATAGAAACCATTACTCACTTAAACATAAACAGCTGTCATCTGTAAAACTAAAAACTCTAAAACTAAAATCTGGTGTACTCAACTTCAACTTAAAAGTACACATACAAAATGTAAACGATGTTAAACAAACTTAAACATGAGCTCTAGCGGCCGCTGAATGGGAACATTACACTGAGAGAGTATTTTTATATAAATGGATCAGAAGAGATGAATTTGGAAAAGCTTAGGTAAGCTAGTCATCCATTTCTGGTGGCTAATAAAACAATAATGTAGGACAGTACGATGAACAAAATCAGATAAAAGAATTGTGCGGGAATTGTGTGCTCTGTTAGCTGATTTTCCCCATCAGAACTCAAAAGTACAGCTTTAACTGCAAATTTGAGCTCTAGGTGTAAAAATAAAATCTAGGTGTAATTAGAAAGAAGGAGATACCATGTCATTATCTTAAGCCTGCATGTGTTAACCTACCTTTAAAATAGAGGTAAGGGTGGAGAAAGGGAAGGAGGAGTGGGATGCAAATGCTGATAGAGTGAGGGAAAGGAAAAGGGCAAAATCAGGAGCTGCAAAAGTTCTAAATGTAGCAGTGCCTAGACAAAAAAGTGACTCTTTATCAAGCCAGGCACTGTGGGATATTACTTCAGGTGCGATGTCTGCAGGCAGGAGCTGGAATGTAGACATCAAGGCCAAGTAAAGAGGTACAAAAATCCTGGACAATATAAGGTAAATCCAGTAGATCCAGAGCAACTTACAATCATTAGTTACAGGGACAGACCCCTGGAGCAACTGAGGGTTAAGGGTCTTGCTTAAGGACACAGTGGTAGAAAGTCGAGGTTTGAACCTGCAACTTTGTGATTTACAAGTGTTTTATCCACTAGCCCACTACCACCAATATCCAGCTGATAGACAGTTTTGTTGGTTCATTGATTGAATCAAAGTTGCCATGGAATTGCTTGTGCTGTAACCATCAAGGGTTTCACACACCATGACTCTACTACAGAAACTTCACTGGCTCCCTGTAGCTGCTCACAATAAGTTCAAAACCTTACCAACAAGGCCAAGAACGGACTTGAATATCCTTACTTATCAATGAATGAAGCAATGTGTCACTTCTCGTTCTCTCAGGGCTACAAGCATGGCTCGTCTTGAACCTCCGTTGGTCAAAAGAAGAGGAAGGCATGCATCAACACTCGTTTCTGTTTTGGTTCCCCAGTTGTGGAAGGAACTCCCTCTTGCAATGAGACATATTTAAATAAAAAACCTCAAGCACTTACCCTCTTAACTGTTTTTCCTTACTTATGTATAGACCTGACTTTTTTTCTTTTGACAGGGTTTGTTAAGGTGTGTAACTTAGCTGCTGTGTAACTTGGTTAAACACAGATGTTGATTTGAGTCTAGCTTTACAGGTATGAAGAACAGATGTGGATTACTTAAGCACTGATGTACGTCGCTCTAAATAAGAGCATCTGCTAAATGCTGTAAATGTAAACAAAAACAAAGCTAACTATAGTATGACCATAGAAATGGGTATATAACAGTAGAAACGTGTTTACAGAAGCCATAGAAGTGAGTACTGTGTGAGCTCAGAAATGTGTTTTGTGTAACTATGCAAATGGGTGTACTGTAGGCATGCAAACGAGCGTAGCTTAACCATGGAATCGTTTTTTAACGTCTCCATACGAATGGGCATAACCATGGTAATGGGTAGATTACAGTGAAAAGGCACAGAGCAATTTAGCTGTACATCAGGCGAATGTTCATAATTAGGTTATGCTATAATTATGTTTCTATCATCTGTATAGAAACAGTGACAGATATGTAGGAAGGCCTGCTCTATCAATAACTAATAGCTTACACCAAATGAAATCTCACACAATGCAGCACCACAGATGAACAGATGAATGAAATTAAGAAAACGTATTATTTGACGTACATCAAAAACAGGGAGGGAGGTTGTATGCCCCCTAGGCTATATATGCCAGCCAGCCCTGATCTGGATTATGACACTGGGCAGTAAGAACGGATCGGCGCTGTTTATGGATTTTACACTAAAACTCTAGCTCAATTTGAAAGTGGGACAAAACTGGAGGAGAATCTAAACTCTTCTGCTGTTCTGCTGTGATAAAGGGCTTTGCCTGGAGATTACCTGGACATGTATGTATGTGTGTGAGAGGGACAGGGGATGTATATCGAAGTGAGGTGAGAGATTTTGCACCCGATAGTGTTTGTGCGTGGGAGAGATAAGAGACACTGTGGAGTGTGTGTTTGTGTATGTGAGCATCTGTGCATCTGTGCTTCATCGCCTAATTCTGAACAATAACCACCTGGTGTCTGTGTGCTTATATTACATGGAGTATTGACATGAAGTATTGACTGCTAGAAAGTAATAATAATAATAATAATAATAATAATAATAATAATAATAATAATACAATAATAATAATAACAATAATGACTATTATTATTATTAGTAGTAGTAGTAGCATTCCAGTGAAGGTCTGTTGATAACAGTCCTTGGATTCATGAGGAGAGCTTCCTTGTAATAACGCTTCCACTGTTCAAAAAGGACTATTCTTAGGCAAGAATATAATTATAATCAAGGTGCCCATCTAACAGTATTTCCAAGAACAGTATTATTATTTTACCGTATGTAGCATCTCTAGGTGAATCATGTACATGTCACTGTTTCCCATCTGTCATAAACCTATTGGTTAGGCTGCCACTCGTATTTACAGTCAGTGATGCATCTAAGACTTCCTGAAGACCTAGGGTGATGCTTTCCCTCCCAAAATTCTTCCAACCCATTTGAAAGTGAAACATGATTGTTTGATTTCTCTAGCTTCCTAAGTATGTTACATCATATTACATTACATTCATCTGGCAGATGTTGTTATCCAAAATGACTTACAAAAGAAACATTCAAGTTTCAGGACTGTTTGAGAACCAGAGGAGAGTACTAAAAGTGCTCCGATCTTTATGTAAGAGTAGTGCAAGAAGATTAGGAGAGGAAATGCTAGAGAGGGATTATAAGTGATTAATCTGATATGTTAGGACATCTAGCGCCTAACCAATGGGAGAGCTTGCTTAGCAACAGTGGTGCGCAAAAATGTGTTAACCCTTTAAAATTCTACACATTTTGACCTAAATATGACTTAGAAAAGAGAAGAGAATGAAACAAAAAACATGAACATTGCATTGCAGTTACAGGCATTTGTTTTACTGAACAAAATCAAAACCTTTAAGTTAAACATTAAAAGGTTTTTGATGGCAAAAGAATGTGTACTTCTGCTTTCTGTAACTGATGTGAACCCCAGCAATGACCATGACCTATAACTGTTGGTCTGTCTAGTGCTTTGATTACAAAAGTGATGTTGAAGGGCTTTCTTGAAGAAGTGCTCCACACTCCAGGTGCTGCCATTTGTCAGCTGGATTAAGGTCTGACTGGACCATTCCAATATGCCAAGACTGGTAGACTGACGAGTTCCAGGTCATGGATGGATGCCCTGACTTTCTCGTGTAGAAATTCCTAATACATTTCAGAACTCAGAGCTCCATCAATGATGGCAAGCTATTCTGGGACAAGGGCAATAAAAACAGACATAAACCCTTTTACTGTGACCACTTCTTGGTTCCAGGCAGTTTTCAGCTTTCATTTTAACAAACAGGTTTTCAGTTGAGCCATTTGTTTTGGCCTTATCATTTTTTCAGAAGTTCTTTGGCTGATCCTAATGGTCTTTAGATGTTTCACTGGGTCTTTTTGTGATCATTCAGGTTGTTGTATCCCTTACTCTGGCAGTGATTTTTGATGAATGACTACAAGCTGTGGAGACCAGACTTCAATAGTGAACATTTCTGTGTTTTATAAATAGGTTAGGTCACCAACATTCACACCTGATTCATATTTTTGTCCACACTCTGTTTAATAAATTAATGAAAACTGTGCAATTTAGTGATTTATTGGACGTTGTCAATCTTTATTATTTATTTTAGGTTTAGTAGAGCAAAGATAGACCAACATCCAGCACCACTGTGTATCTATTTTTTTTATTACAATTTTTAAAAAATCTGATTTTATACTTTTTTCACTGCATGTATTATGAATTTAACCATTTTGCGCCCAACCAAAAGTGATAATAAGCCAAGAAGTCAAAAGTTACAAAAGTACAAAAGGAAAATCAGCTTTGGACTTTCTGAACAATAGACACCAATCAGTTAAATTAAACAATCTCTGCTCCTTCACCTTGAACCATAGACCTATTTTGTATCTCCTGTTCACCCACAATTGCATTCCAGTACATTGTTCAAATTTGTACACTTTATTCAAATTCGTAGATGACTCCACACTGGTAGGCCTAGTCAGAGAGGATGACAAGAGAAGCCTGGAGGAATGAGATTCAGCCACTGGCTCATGGTGTTTGACAACAGCCTGGCTCTTAACACCAAGTAGACCAACAAGGTCATTATGAACTTCAGGCAGGCTAGGAGCCATGCACACGCCACATCTATATCATCAGAGTGTGTACAAAGCTTCAGATTCCTTGCTGTCCACATATCTCCCTCCATCCTGATTAAGGTGCACTCATTATACACTTTTACTGCTGTACCATTGAGAACATCCCATGTTATGGGAAAGCATTGTAAGACTGTCCAGCGGCTGGGGAAACTGGGAGACTGCCCACTGGATTACCTGCACCCACTACTGAGAACATTGATTGGGCAGGTTGAAAAATTATCAAGGATGGATCCATTTACATTTACAGCATTTATCAGACGCTTTTGTCCAAAGCGACTTCCATTCTCTAACTACAGGGGACAGTCCCTCCCTGGAGCAACTTGGGGTTAAGGGTCTTGCTCAGGGACCCAGTGGTGGTGCTGAGGGTAGGATTCGAACCTGTGACCCCTTGGTCCGGAGGCAAGTATCCTACCCACTGAGCTACCTTCACCTCCACCATCTGACAGGAGCCTCCATTCCCTCACCAGCATGCTCAGGAAGACCTTCTACCCCTGAGGCTGTGACCCTGATGACCCTGATCACAGTGTTTAGGATAATTGCACTATTATTGCACTTCATACTGTAGGTGCCACCAGCTGTACATCTGTCTAATAAGGTTGTATTTTGCATTTCTTTGGCTTTGCACATGTTCTCTGCAAAATGACAATTTAGTTTAATTTAATTTGGTCTAATCCCATTTAATCTGATCTAATCTGCTTAAAGATATGTTCCTTTATCAAAGGATGCGACATCTGTAAAAAAAAACCCTGAATACATTAAGTAATTTGTACAAGCATGTGGGAATTACAGAGGGTGGGTGCAATTTTGACATGTTCACTTAAACATAAGGACAAAACACTGGTGGGGAACTACAGTAACAGCCTGTAGTGGATTGACACTACTTACTGGCACATTTCTGCAATTTGTAATTAGAAAGGTACTGAGGATTAGATTTGGATCACAAACACAACTCCAACTCAACCCAAGGGTTTTAGACAGAGCCCTATTAGTCCAGACACAACCCAGTGCTGAGGGGCATGAGTCCCCTCTAACTAATGCCTGCCATTGTTTGTGAATATATCCGTGAATGTATCTGCCACACCTATTGACATATGACATTTAATTTACTTGTTTTGAAGAAAATATGACTTTATTCTCTCCTATGGCTAGAAATGTAAAAAGCAGACAAGCCACCAGGATGCTAAGTATTTTTTTCCTGGTCACTGAATCTCTTAGTTGTAGCTATATGTCCAAATGTATGTAGACATAGCTGATCCAGAGTTTCATGTGAAATTAAGGATACTAATTGGGTGTTTGTCCCCTTTACTGCCGCAAAGGATTTACTCTAGATATAGGAATATTTCTGTGTGGATTTGACTGCATTCAGGTACAAGAGCATTAGTGAGGTACTGATACAAAAACATTCGTTCTGGATCTCAAACACTACTCTAACTCATCCCAACTGTATTAGACAGGGTTCCATCACTCCAGAGAGTGCAGTTCGAGGACTCCACAGTGCAGTCCTGGGGGCATGATGCCCCTTTACCTGATGCTCTTTCCATTGGGCATGGTGACCTCAGACTCTTCTGCAGCTGTCTCACTATGCAAGCTGTGTCAGCAATGAGTACACCTTAAAGTAATTGACTTGCATTCACTCATATAGTTTTGTGGGTATGTACTTGGCAAGTTAGCTACAAATGAATGTGCCTACCTTAAATCCCCTGCATAGTCACATAGTCAGGGAAAACAAGAACCCACTTTACACTCTGTACACTCCATCTTCTTTTGTTTCCTGCTGGTCCTCTCTTCACCTGTCCAACATTCTCCCTTTAACTCTGCTGAGCCCCTATGGGGACCATGCTTTGAATAATTTAAAAGGGCTTTAAGGACTGAAGAAGCCTGGAGAGTGGGGATCAAGGGATAGAATGGGGCTTTTTGAGCAACTGCAAAAAACATGATAGTAGTGCATGGTGGCTGAGAAGGGTGTTGAAGAGTGGTGGTGGTCTAAAAAGAACTGGCTAAAGGCAGGTAGGAAAATACTGTACAGGGATGCTGTGGAAGAAATGTGCTAATCAGAACCCACATCTGTTTTCTGAGTAAATTCCTTGCATTCATTTCTAAAGGTTTGTACAGCTACTGAACCAAACACATGCAGTATTCAAGATGGTGCCATGTTGCATTCATGTAGTTTGGTCAAGATACATAACAACTGAATGCATCTACTTCTAATTTTACACATAGAATGTTTTTTGACTAAATACTCTTATATTATTGGAATGCCGGACGTGTGCATGTTGCTTACTCGGGAAAGGGATGGCACTCGGGAAAGGGATGGCACTATGAGAAGAAGGAGAGACCAGTAGAAGCAGCAATGTTTAAATAGGCGGCATGTGTTAAAGTAACACCCTTTTGAATACCAGGACCCAAGATTTTCCTGCATAACATCATACTGCTTCTGAAAGCTTGCTTTCTTCCCAGCCAGCTGTCAATATGATATAAAAGAAAACGTGATTTGTCACTAGGCCATCTTCTTCCAGTGCACCACTGACCAGCTCACAAAGTTTTGACTATATAGTGTATTCTTGCCACAACTAGCCATAGGGTCTTGCAGGGATGTGTCAGCTCCCTTTTGCGTTTCACACTTACACCAGTGTTACTCACTGTGTGACTCATACACATTCCAGTTTACTTTTCGTGCTGAGTGCTTCTGCTGAAAAATGAGCCTCTTTGAACAAAACATGACCACATAATACTAACTCCATTAGCCATAGTTGGCCAATATGTCTTACAGTGATT
The DNA here is from genome assembly GCA_037974485.1 of Hemigrammopetersius urotaenia. Lineage (NCBI taxonomy): Eukaryota > Metazoa > Chordata > Actinopteri > Characiformes > Alestidae > Hemigrammopetersius > Hemigrammopetersius urotaenia. The sequence continues at coordinate 12,750 of JBBPDC010002329.1, read as the reverse complement.
AAGATGTACATGAAGGCCTTCTCTTCTTAGTTATCTCCATAGAGTCTCTCTTTCTCTCAACCAGAGGAGGATGGGTTCCCCTTTTGAGTCTTGGTTCCTTCCGAGGCTTCTTTCTCAAATTTTGGGAGCATTCCCTCGCCTCTATTGCCCTTGGCTTGCTCATTAGGGGCTTGGACCTGGACTCTATAAAGCTGCTTTGTGACAACATTTGTTAAAATTGAATTGAACTGAATTAAATTGAACTTGGGCACAGTCCAATTAAAAAAACAAAATACTGGAAAAAATGGTAACATTGTATTGGAGGCATTTTAGGTATATAAGTATAAAACTCTCAAGGCTGAGGGGAACATTTTTAGAGGACAATCACAATTACTGTAACTATATTTATAACCATACTATTACACAAATTACATCCTTTCCAGTCTTTTGGGTTTTTTTAAATAGCCCATAATCTCATAAAGTTCCTTATATTGACTGGTTTGACTAAATGCAGTTATTTGTCATCAGGTTGCACAATATATATATATATATATATTGTGAAAATATATATATTTCATTTTGAACTCAGTTTAGCTCACTTTAATTTCATTTTGAACTCAGTTTAATACATTACCCTTAAGGAAAATGTAAATATAAACCCGAGGTTTAAATACGGAAAAGTCACGAACGAGAGAGAGACAGAGAGAGTAAGAGAGAGTGAGAGAGAGAGACAGAGAGAGAGAGAGAGAGACGATCTGTGCGCTCCGGAAAAGTCACGAACAAGAGAGAGACAGAGAGAGAGAGCGCAAGAGATAGACAGAGAAAGAAAGAGAGAGAGAGAGAGACAGAGACAGAGAGAGCGAGAGAGAGAGATGATCCGCACACTCCGGAAAAGTCACGAACGAGAGAGAGAGAGAGAGAGAGAGCGACAGAGAGAGCTTCCCTAAACGTGTTCCAATCAGTGTGCTAGGTCAGGTTTTTGCCTGCTTTGGAGCAAACTTCTGGTTTTCATTTCTGGTGAGTGGTTTGTATGCAGGGATTGGTATTACAGAGATGTGGTCTGAGAAGCCAAGGTGGGGGTAGGGCTAAGCTTAGTACGCACCAGCAGTTTATGGGCAAAGTTTAATATGCAATCCCATCCACTCAACATTTCTGTTGGAACAAAATATGGATTTTGGATTTGAATTTTTGTATTTTTGTGCATTGATTGTTAGATACTGCTCTGATCTAATTCATGGTTCAAGTTTGATTGCTGAAAACTGTCCCACGAGCCTGAATAGCACACAAATCCTCAAACATTTGGGAGAGGACATTCCCCTTTTTTCACCTGTATGATGATTCCATTTCTTTAGGCACCCAAACTCTTTCACCACTGATTCCTGCATAGAGTACTGATTGCGGCTTGTGGAAGATTGGTTTGGCATCCCTCAGTACTCTTATCGTCACTCTGAAGACTTTCATCTTTCCAGGGCCATGCTTGAAAATCCTTGTGGTTCTCAAGCATAGTTTTCAATGTGGGCTGTACATTTTATAGCATTGAAGATTGAAGATCTTTCCCAAGTTCAGCATCATTTTCTGCAGCCAATTTCTGCTCAGGGTGTGGTTTGTACACCACAAGTGGCAGTTTCAATCATTTCCTTCAAATTTCACTGGCACAAGAGTTTTTCTGAACACAGGGATGGTGCCACCTGTGTATAAAGACAGCTGAACGATTGCTGACTGCAGGGGGCAATTCATCAGGTACGCACGATGGATCTGTCTCCATCCACTTTCCATGTTGACATGTTTTCCAGAGCTAAAGTTCCAGAACTAAAAGCTAAGAAAAATGCATGCTTTTCCTTTAGCAATGTACACTGTTAACAGGTTCAGTGCATCATGGCAATTAGATGTCAATTTCCTCAATTGCTACTGTCACCATTTGAGAATTGTCTCTATGCTTTGTTTTCATGCAGAGCCTTTTTCAGATGGACAGCGGTACCCCATCCATGGCATGTTTCAGTAGCATTCATTTGAGTGGTTATTTGTTTTGCCTCATGAATAGTACTTCTGCTTTTTGCTCATAAAAGAGCACTGTTATTGAGTTACTGAATCATTCTGATGGTGGTGAACTGATGCTGTCTGTCACCTGAACTGTTGAAGACCTGGTCAGCTCTCCCTTTTGGATTGTCAGCATGTTCTCTAATTTTTATGTCCTTGTTTGCCAACTCAAGAGCAATTGCAGTATGAGCAGCTGCCTCTCTGAATGTCAAATCTATTTCCAGCTAATGAATTCAGAGAGTATAAATATGAAATTGCCCAAACTCAAAAGTGCTTGCCTATTTCTTCACTGCAACAATATATTCCATCACTAGCTCACCAAAACTGCTCCTAAAAACTGAAGCTTTCAGCCACCAGAATATGCTTTGGCTTGAAATGCACCACTCAAAAAAAAAAAAGAACACATAGACTTTTTTCTGCATTATAATATCGGTTATTGGAGTTGTTGGATCAAATCCATTTTCTATCAACTGAGACAATATGTAATCTAGAGATTGAGGCTGTTTTCAGTTATTTACTGGAGCATTCACAGAGCAAGGTCATTGAAAATCTTGCCATTAAGGTTTGTGCTCTGACAAATTATAGTCTAAAATTTATATAATTACAGCACACAATGTTTTCAGTAAAAATAGTAATCCATAGAAAATATGTGAGTCAGACATTATTTCTATTCTTTTGAAAGATATTTCTTCTTTTCACAAGTATCAGACAGATTAACCCCAGTGTCCCTTCAAAATGTTCCTTTTGACGCCCTACAGAGAGGCATTTATCTGCTTCTTACTTCTTTCTTGAACGAAAGCATCTCTCTCTCTTCCTTCTCATCACCATTCATTTCTTCTCCTGTCCCTGCCGACCCCAAAATATTTGTGGTTATAATAACACTTAGCTGCAAGCTCTAGAGGATGAGCCAATTAGCAGAGAATAAATAAACGATTGAATGGCCACACAGCAGAGAAATGTCTCAGTTAAAGTTCATTTGTTGTCGCCATGGGAAACAGAAACACCCAACACTATAAAAACAAGAGCCTTTCCATGAAATGAAAAGAAAAGTGTTGTCAGAGCTCTACTATTTTGGCGCCATCAGTGTTATTTATATTCAGTGCTGTACATTTTCAAACTATACTTTGAATATGTTTCTTGCTCCCTGCGGCTACTCATCCTTTAATGTATGTGGAATGATTTTTCCTTTGGATGCAGCATGAATGAGTCTCGAGAGCTTCGAATCATCAAACAGACACAGACACGCAAGGCCTCAATGATTCATTAATGATGGCTCACCCTGCTGTGAGATATTGATTATAGAACAATACTTTACTGACTATTCCAGGAGTACAGTTAATTAGATACCTCAGCCCTAGTGTATTCATATATCATCAAAGTCAACACACTAGGAAAGAGATGAATAGGGTGCACTATACGACAAGCCCAGTCACACGAGTTGTCATGCAGCCATTACGATATACAGTGGAATCAAAATACATGTTGCGATCATGCTGATTTTTGGCACCCCTGTACAAAAAAAAGTCTTTTTACAGCGGTGCCCAAACTGTACTACATATAGGGCAGGGCAACGCTTTAGTATCCTATGTATTTTAATGCACACTGTGTAACATTGTCCGTATCAACGCTAACCGGTGACTGAGGGGCAGTAGGAAAGAAATAATAAGTTGATTCCTTATCGGGTATTTTGCAAAGTGTTGAGGAAAGTCCCTAACCTTAACCCTAACCCTAATGCTAACCCTAACCTTAATGCTAACGCTAATGCTAACCCTAACCCTAACAGTAACCAGTTAGCGCAGGTACTGGCATTGTTACGCACTGCACATTAAAACACATTGGATAGTGATGCCAAGCACAAAAAGCGACATGTTGTCCTAGCACGAAAAAAAGCCCTAAAGCGCGATTGCAACACCTATTTTGATTACATTGTGACGGCTGCACAAAAAAGTTGTGAGATTGGGTTGATATTACAAATGTGAGCATTAATATTATGGCCTTTTCACAGTCTGGAGTCACGAGGGAGATATAGTAGCAAATGTATTATTATTTTAACAAATAAAACAACTGAGTTACAACTCAGTTTGAAAAAAAAGTAAAATTGTGCCCTATATGCTATACAGTTTGCTAAACACCCCTGAATTCCCAAAATAACCTCGATACAAACTTAAATATAAATATTTCTTATGTTAATGCATGATTACACATTATTTGAGGAAAGGCTTTTATTTGTTTGTCTTCTGTTGAGCCTGAGGGAAAATCTATTATGCTTTGGGGTTTTGTGACAACCAGTTGCAAAAGAAATATTGTTGGGTTAAAGGTGGCAAAGAATTCTGCTAAATATGTCACTGAAGCTAATGTCCCAGAGAAAGTAAGGAAATTGAAGATGTTGATTATTGTAATATGACCATGATAAAAAGCAATTTAGAAAAGCATAGTAAAATTGCTTTAAGAAACACAATATTATGGTTTTAGATGAAAATATTTAAAGTATTGTGTTGCTCCATGGTCCTGGAGGAGTGTTCTTTCACTGTGTACTGTGTATATGGTTGAAATAACATTAAACACATATTTGACTTGACTTGATTCATCAGATTAGGTCATCTTTCATCAGATCAGGTCACCATTTTCTGGTCCCCTGCACAGCCGCAAATTGGTCATAGTACCCATTCTGAGCCCTGTTCTCTGCTGAAAGCACCCACAGTGGGCATGTGAGCATCAGCACTGGATCATGAAGCAAAGGGAGCAAGTAATGATGTACCATCATGCCACAAAACAGACACATCACTCATCTCTCAAAAGAGCCCAGTAACACTGATCACACTGATTTAGTAGTCTGCTCAGGTTTTTGCAGGAACTTCAGTATTTGTCAGAGAAAGATACTTTTCCAGTCCTTTTTAAAAAGGCTCTAAAATGGCTGGCAAATAAAAGTGATTGTTCAATACATCCTTTAAAAACATTTAATAAAATAATGTAATGAATAAATATTTTAAAAAGTACATTTTGAAAAGTAATTGTGGACCTTTGCACACACTGAGTGATGGAGATGAGTTGTCCAGTAACATGTAAGGTCACAGGTGTTTAATGCATGATGGGGGCGAGATGCACATATATATGGAATGGTGCCATTGCGCTTCACCGATTTGTCTGACATTGGGCATAGAATTTGTTCATTGTACTGAAAACCAGATTGAATTACCCACACAGTTCACTGAAAACAATTCCCTTGAATTAACCTATAAATGAATTTGTTTGCACGTGTTGCCCTGATCTGTACAAATCTATCAACAAAATTCAATCAAAGATCAGCTGACCTAAATGAGTCTTGACAATCTGTGTGTTGCAAAGTTTTGGGGATGTGCTTTTACAGAAGCTGTGTGGGCTATTTGAGTGCCTAGTGTTTGTTATTGAATTGTAGTGTTTGTTAAGAACATTAGCCTCACATCTATGGTACTAAATCAAAAAGGCAATTTGGAACCCAACCATGCTTTGTTGTATCAATTAAATATGGGACCTAAAACTGTGAAATTTAGATTTTTCATTGAAATATTCCTTTAAGAGGGTGCCTCAGTGGTGCAGTGGGTAGCATGGTTGCCTCACGCCTCCAGGGTTGCTGGTCTGAATATGGGCCCTGGCCTTGTGTGTGTGGGTGGGTAGAGTTTGCATGTTCTTCTTTGATGTTTGTTTCCTCAGGGGTCTCCGGTTTCTCTCACAGTCCAAAGACATGCATGTCGAGTCACTTGGGGATTCTGAATTGACAAAAGATGTGAGCAATGTGCTTTGTGCACATTGACTCTGAGCACATGACTCTAGTACGGATTAAGCAGTTACAGAAAAAAATAGAAATGAATGAGTATTCCATTAAGAATAAAGGATGAACAAAAGTAACTATTATTATTATTATAGTGTATGGTGTTGTTTTATATGAATCAAGTCAGTTATTTGTCATTTCAACCACATACACACAGTACACAGTGAAACATGGAACAAAAGGACAACAAATGGACAAAATTAAATAATAAAAAAAAAACAGGATAAAAAATGAACCCAAGAAAAACACAAGACCAACACCAGCAGTTCAGATGCAAACTGTACCAAAAACAAAGCCATTCAGTACCTTTAAATCTGTTGATTTGACCAGTAGATCTGATCTGTCTTTCATTCCAATTGGATTAAGGTCAACAGGTCAGCGGCCCGTTGTTGACCCATTGTTATTTGCTCCAGTTATTGTCCTGCAAAGTTGATATTGTGCCATTTGGTTTGTGTGCGAGACTGCTAGTGGCCATTATCATTCCTTTGGTCAATGGTTAATGATTTTTGCGCCTGTTGAAGATGAAAGGCTCTGGGCTCCACACACATGATAATGGAATTGTATTTTAAGCCCATATACATAGTAATGATACCACATCTGCCCTCGTCTGAGTGTGTTCAATCAGGGCTGTTAGAACGCAGCTTGAATAAGAAGTCAACCATTATCCATCGCTAATATGATTCATTTAGTTGATTGCTTTGCTAATTGTTTTGCCTTTGCAGTCATACATCTCAGCAAAGACCAAAAATCCATGCACAGAGCGGCACAAAAGACCTACAGGTTTATTTCTCTGGAGTGCTAAGAAGCTTATGTGCCATATTTCTCTTCGTGGGTACTCTGATTGTGTAATAATGGTTTATCTTATCATACACTGCAGCAAAAGTAGCTTTAAAAGTGTTTTCATTTTTCAATCCTCTCCACCACTCGTTTGGTCACGTTTTGTGCTAATGGGGTATTTTTTTATTCCTTGTTTTTGCCGTCACATGGTAACACGATCTACTTCTTGTAAGACAACAGTATAGTCTCCATTTATTTTGGAGAGTTGAAGCGTCAACTCTTCTAATTGTAAAAGCTACATTAAATGTATGTTATTCAATTTGTGAAACTAGATGACAAGACACTTCTCTGACTTATGAGATCTTCATTTCTGGCTGGGGGTGGGAGACCAAACCTAGAAAGCTGTATTCAGACACCCCTCATCCACCCACCCACCCACACACAAATAAGTAAGCACAGTAAAGTGTTCGTCATATGTGAACACAGACTGAACAATGTGAAATTCTTTTCTCTGCGTTTAACCCATTCACCATGAGAAGAAGGGCAGCCAGGAACACAGTGCCCGGGGAGCAGTGTGTGGGGACGGTACTTTGCTCAAGGGTAGCTCTGTGGGGACACTGGCAGTCCTGGGATTCAAGCCCACAACCTTCTAATCACAGAGGCAACTCCCTGAAAACTAGGCAGCCAACAGTTTAAATTTAGCACCAAGTGGCCTACATCTAGTACATACTGCACAGTTTTGTTACTGCTTAGTATTTAAAACTGTTTCAGGGAATCGACCAGTAATCGATGGCCTACTTGATTCTGAAAATACTTTAGTACTGCATAGCACAGTGCGTGAGTGCACAAGTGGCAATGGTTGTGTGCTTATATAATTGGTGCCACCTTGTGAGGCACTCAGCTCTTCCCTGTAGAGAAAATGCAGTTTACTTTATTGATAACTGTTTACAAATGTAGGAGCGTTGAGAGGAGAGGAGCGATAAAGCTATTCTTTTTTCTTTTTTCTTTTAAAATCCTGCCTGAAAGAAGTATGGGTGGATTCAACAAATGTAATAGCCTGGAACCTTATTTAGTATATTTGCATCTGCACAGTGATCCAAGGTGGGAAATCAATAATTAGTGGTGATGAAACTCTACAAGGTAATTTTTTTAAACTTATAAAATGCAAATATTTTCTTTTTTTTTTTTTTTCATAATTTTGTATTTTCTACCATCTACAGGGGAGCACTCAACAGTTTGCTGCTCTGAATTGAATATAAACAAAATGCACTTTCACAACCTACCACTGCTGTGTAAGTAAGCAGGAGATTTCTTCACTATTATTATCTGGAACAGGCCGCTGTCAGCAAGTTTGAAAGGTATAGCACAACTTACCAGTGTATAGTCTGCCACAGAAATGTTTTTCCTACTGGATTAGTGGTATACATGCATTACAAAACCCAGTTTAGGGCAAAAATCGAGGGGCTAGAAAGCTTTCCAGAAGGTTATGAAGGATCTTAAAATGAACACTGAGAAAAACATGAGAATGTTATTTAAACTTGAGGCCCTGCTGCTGACGAGCTGTATGTTGCTGTGATCAATTCCAGTATATTATTAAGAAATAAATGACTTGTACATAAAATATTAAGATGACTTATTGGTGGGGTTGTGCACGACTGCAATTCAAAAACAGCTTTTAAAAGATTTTAAATTGACCGTGTGTGTGTGTGTGTGTGTGTGTGTGTGCATGCACAGTGAGTCTCTTCCTCACACCCGTAGACCGTGGGAAAGGCTCTGGATACCCTCGACCCTCGTAAGGATTAAGCGGTTACAGAAAACGGATGGATGGATAATCTGTAATGCGTTTAACCATATAGGGACTGAAGTATAATGTACAATACAAGCAAAAGACATTTCTGGTTTGAGCAATAACAGCAATACCGCTACTGTTAGGCAGTCTATGCTGGACATTGCTTTGGATAACAGAGAACTATGCATACATAAACAAGCAGCAAACTCACAAAAACAACAACAAAGTATAATGCTCATGAAAAGAAAATATAAGGTTTAAGAGTGAGAGTTTATCAGTCATGAAGGGCCAGGATCATGCAACCACTGTTGCTCTTCCTGGATGTGGAAGATTACATTTGTGAAGTGCATTTATTCAAAAATTACACATTTTCATGTTTGCATGGTGAAAATATGTAATTGAAAGTAATCAATTCTGATGAACCTTATGTTGTCCCCTCGTATATTTTTAATGAAAGATATGATTCATCCCAATTAGCTACACTTTACTCATTTATATGAACTACTATGACTATTTGCTATCAATTATTTGAAGAGTGTAAAAATCCAGTACCATCAATGTTAATGTATACCATTAAAATAAATGATCATCAAAATAATCGCTAGATTACTCAGTTATTGATATAATCCACAGTGACAGTCCTATTTTATATCCACCCCCTCAGTAAATAATGATGGCTAATGGCCTTATAACTTTTAAATGGAAAATAATAATTTTGTGTGAATAGACTGTTTAAACAGATATAGCAGATATTCTTAGATGGTACTTGTTAAAAATAATAGTTTCAGAAGCTAATGCAGGCAAATTCTAAAGACATTAACTGCCAAAACTGCCAGAATCCAATACCGATTGCATTATTAGTATGCATGTAAAGACCCATTATTTCCTGCACACAAGATAGTAGCATTTCTCAGAACTGTTTGACTGGCACTAGCCTTGGAATAAAGTAGATGGCTCCAAAAGTAATCGTTCTGTACTGATGTGCATTCTGCGAGTCTTCCTGTGCACATTTGAGCTGAATAAATGAATCGACTGTCTGGTGTTTGATTGTGTAATTCACAGAGCCATTGACCAGGGATGATCAGTGTGATGGAGACGACAGACTGAAGCGAGCCAGGGGCTTTGAAGGAGCAGACAAGGGCCATGTGTGCATGCATCTGTCTGTGTGTCCAAGTGACTAAGATTCTCAGTGGATGTGACAGATTGGAGTCAGTCTGCCTGGCTTGTGTTTGTTTCGCAGTGGAGTCCAAACCCATGCCGAGCTGCAGTAGCGACAGATCAATCGCTTTTCTGTGTGATTCTGTCATCTGTGCCACTAGTGGGTGTTTGGGAAAGGCCACTGTCTTATTGCCATTAATTCATTGAAACGTTTTTCCTTGGCAGTCTCCCACATGTATACCCATGTATTATGAACACTGCTAGTTAAAGTTTCCACTCGGAAAAATCTAGAAAAAATGTACCATATTTAAGTTAAAACCTTATTTATTATAGCTGGTGAATTTACCTCATTAACGAGCTGGGCACTAGACTACCAGAATACCAGAATGTTATAAAATACTAAGATGTGTCAGTGTTGTTACTTACCTAAAATTCGAATTAGTCAAAGTCGAAGTCAAAGTGAACCACATGTCATCTCAACCGCATACAAGTATACAGAGAGACAAAATGGCGATGCTCAGTGTACACAAAGTGCAAGAATCAGAATCAGAATCAGAATCAGAATCAGAATCAGAGAACTTTTTTTATCCCGGAGGAAATTGTTCACATCACGACTGCACACTCAGACAAGACAGAACAATACAGAATAAAAATACCTGAATATATAATAAAATATACTCCGACTAGAAATATATTAAGAAAAGAAATAGTACAACTTAACCATAATAAAAAGTACACTAAAGAGGAGAATATAGTTTAAGTTAAAATAACTTAATCTCAATAGAGAGGTTGTGTGACAGAACAGTGCAAATAAAGAAACACCATTCAATAAGAGTAAGGTTTGACCAATATAATCTCTCTCCAATTTGCCTGATGTAGGTTGTACAAGAAATATATATGCATTATATTGTATAGTAAGCTATACACATTATAAGGCAAGCACATGCAAATAAAATACTGTAAGGAAGACTAGCAAGCTTCAGCGTTTTAAGATCCATTTAAGACCAATCCACATTTGTATCATTTACTATGTCTTTTCTTATATATCATTTACAGTATATTGATATTTATATTTGAATGGGCCTATTGGGGTTATTTTTTTCCAATATATTGTCAAATACATAATGTCCCACCTTTATATTTAGTATAGTATAAAACAAATGCGAGAAATATATTACCAAATATTTTGCACAAATAACGTCACATACTATAGCAAAATCTTGCAAATGTGCCAATTAAGTGGGATTTTCAGTTCAATTTGTCATGAAACACATACAAGTTCAATATTTTTATGCAGGATGCTGATTAATAATTATTTCCACACATGTTGTGTTAAGATCGAGTAATAAGGCAAGCTTGAGTTGGTAATAATTGCAAATGTCTTAGATTCTTAAAAAAAAACTTCAAGGCACTTGATAATCTTTTTTGTCAGTTAAATTGGACATATTAAGGGAAGAAAATAATAAATTATGCTTTGCTGTCGCCTGTCTGCACTCTGGTTAATTGCTGGCTTTTCTTTTGGATAATACTTCAATTTGGCTGCAAAAGACTTGGAAAGTCATCTGTCACAGTCCTGGTCCTGATGGCTTTGACACACACCACTACTCGGCTGCGCTGGTAATGAACTGATTAAGCTGATCAGGTGTATTGAAAGCAGTGAAAATAATAAGTTGTTTAGGGCAACGCGCCTCCAGTCCAGGGTGGGGAAACACCAATCTGCCTACAGTATAAATCCCCATCCCCTGTATGAACTTTTCTCCATATTTAGCTAGATTTATCCATGATGCCTTATTGTGTTGTTTTGGTGATATAAATCACCCTGGCCATGGAGACAGATTAGTGCGTCTTTGAAGAGCTCCATTACCTTCAATGTGTGTGCAGAGAGGAGAGGGGTGGTATAATCATGTAGACTCTCACGCTAATGCAAATTCAGTCACCCTGAATGATAGCTTTTAAGGTAGAAGGCTTTGAAGCAGCCGACTGACTATTAAGTCTTTGGCCCGCTGCATAAAGCCTGGCTGATAATGACAAACAAACCAGACAGAACCAGTACACAGAGCGAGGCCCAATGCAAGGGTGCTCAGATTTTTGGTTGGCTGCAAATGGAAGCGCATCAGTTGCCCCAGAAGCATTCCAGAATGGATAAGATGTGACCTTCGGCCGAAATCTTTCCGAATGTGAGATGAAATAATGGTCCAACTGTGTAAATTACATGTACCTCTAAATAGTAATGGTACATGCCAACCTTTTATTTATTCCTTCTCTACAGGATCACACAGCACTGAGACTTTATTGAGCTCACATCTATTCATTTATTATCTAAGCTGCTTACGCTAACCAGGTTGCTGGGGGCGCTGGGGCCCAACCCAGTGCTCATAAAGTGAATGGCAGTAGAACAACCTCGCCAGAGAATCATATATGTGAAATGTTGTTGAGTTGATTTCCAAAAAGTACCATAAAATATAGAATTAAAAGTAAGTACGTGTGGTGACAATGAAGACCTATAACAATATATATTACAATGTTTTATTCCCTGACGTTGGCGTGGTGGTGACCGAGTGGGTAGGACCAAAAGGTCATTGGTTCGAATCCTACCTTCAGCAGACCACCACTGGGTTCCTGAGCAAGACCTTTAACCCCAAGTTGCTCCAGGGAGACTGCCCCCTGTAGTAAGAGAATGGAAGTCGCTTTTCATAAAAGGCGTCGCTATATGTGTGGTAAGTATAAATAAAGAAAAAAGATGATGTCATAATAGGCTGCCATGCTTATTACTACTTAACATCGCATTATTTGTGATCACGCCCAGCCTGGTGTGTTGTTGTACCAAAGGTTGTTTAATAAAGGGCTAGTCCTTTTGCCAAAAAGTAGAATAGAAACAGATAGAGCAATAAAACTGTGGCAGTCATTTTTAGCTCAATATTTTGGAACCACATTAATTGCAGCTGCCATATGTACCTGGATATGGTTTTCTTTCAGCCTTTTCAGTCAGTAAAAACATTTCACTGCCCATCTCGCTCGTCAATTTGTTTCTGGCTCTAGTTTCACATTTGTTGTTTTGCCCATCACAGCGACAGGTCAAAAAATGTAGTTAGCTGCAGTGAAAAGTGGGTCATTACCAGGCGAGAGATTGTGAGTGATTGCTGAAATGAAGTCACTCACTTTTTAGTATTATTTGGAAATATGTGTACAAATGGTTGGTTTG
>JBBPDC010002261.1:0-14085 GCA_037974485.1 Hemigrammopetersius urotaenia | reverse complement strand
CACACACACACACACACACACACACACACACACACACACACACACACACACAAACACACACACACACACATATATATATATATATATAGACACTATCTAATAATCTGTATGATATTCTTGCAGTAGTCTCATAATGAGAAAAAGTCAACAGTGCTAGCGGCTTCACACATATTAGGAAATCTGAACATCTCTCCTGTGAATTCATTTCATGCCCACCTCCCTTAGGATCTAATATAAAACACTACTGATTACATATTAAACACTTCAGGTTCTTGCCTCTTTATATTTGAATGAATGACCGCCTATATAACTCTGCTCAGACCCCAAGAGAGGCTGGTCCTCTCACCATACCAAGTACCAAAGTAGCCTTTATGGACGGTTGGTCCTTTAGCTTAGTCACTGTCTAATGAAAATAGTTGGGATACTACTTTTCCTTCTTTCAAAGCTCAGACTTGTACTTATTTCAAAAGCTCCCATGTACTTATTTCTTCCCATCTCACGTCTGTTTCCATGTGCACTGTGGTCTACATTGTTTCTTTTCCAAGCGTCCTTAGATTGGAAATGGTTCTACATAAATTCAGCTCCATCATCATCATCGTCATCATCATAAATTGACTAGACTTAAGAAATTTCATTGATGTGCCTGATTTACATGGCTTATATTTTTTATATTCATATCAATTTTACTGTTAAGAGCTTGAATCAATTACAGGCATTAAAACCCTTATTTTGTTAATTAGTGCATACTCAGAGACCCTGTAATTATATGATTGATTACATATTCATGTCAAGCTTTACATTTACATTTTAACGGCATGTTTTATATCTCGAAACCTTTGGTGTTAATAACCTAAATTTAAGAAAAAAATCTGTCTCTAGCCATCTATGAAGACATGATTGCCTTTAGTGACCCTAGCCTGCCACTCTGCTCGCAGATGGAGAGGTTAGAGAGGAGAAATGAGGCGGAATGATGCAGGAAACTTTGTCCTCTCTTTCCTTTTAATTAGAAGCAGGACATGTAGTGGTGTGGCATAGCAGAGCCAGATTTACTTGAGGCTGAGCGAGGGGAAAAAAAAGAAAGAAAGAGAGAGAGAGAGAGAGAGAGAGAGAGAGAGAGAGTCCATGGCTGATTAATTTGGTCCCTACAGTACTATTAAAGATACAACCTGCAGTGAATCATGTTCAATTTCACAGAGAGCAAGCTCCGGCTCAAGCCATTTCAATACTCACTGGAAAAAATGTTTCTTAATAAAACCTACATTTCTGCAGATTATAATTTTTTGGGTGCGCGTGTGTGAAAAGTGTTTTTATGCCCTGGTAAATGTACACTTTTATGAAGGAATCACTCCACTTCCCAGTGAGAACTGTAGCAAGAGCTTAAACCAATTTGTGTGACTATTTCATATGGAAAATTAAGCCGCTCCTCTGGTGGGAACACTTTTCCGAGGCACGGGCATCGAATGCATATTTTTTTCCCGGAATCAAGACTGTACAGTCCCTGTTGTATGCTTGGAGCATCTTTAAAATAAATGTACCTCAGCGCTGTTCATTTTTCACTGATTAAGGAGCTGCTAGTGGGAACAGGGTGCTATAGGCTATGTTTGCATTGTGTACTATACAGAGTGCTAACATTATAGCTTTGTATATTTCATCACACATCAAAACATGAGTAAATACCAAAACATGATTAAAAAAACATATTTTAACAAAAAATGATTTATAGTTTTCTTGTTTTCAATGCTATGATTCTAGTAAAATGTTGTCTCTCAAAATTGCACATTAACATTTTTGTTAAGGTGGACATACAAACATATTGTGTTTTAACAGGAGCTCATAACATATATATATATTTTTTAACACATAAATACCTTGTATGTGACTCCTTCAGTAAAGAGCCCCAGCAGAGTGAGTCTCACTCTTAGTTAGTGACTATCTAGACTCTGACTAGTATATAGAACGTCTTGTTAGCATCTGATTGGCTACTTTCAAGAATTTACAATTATTTCCAACCAAAGCGAAGAGTATCCCTGCAATGTAAATAATAATTTATTGAATTTTAAATGTGTCAAAAATTACCGATTAAGAACACTAGGTCAGAAAATCAAATTGCTTTCAAATGTGTTGCCAAAATATGTTTTATGATAGTTTAAAATAGGTTTTGTCTAAAATGTATTTTTCAGAGTCACATGCAAGCCACTATATGGCAATGTAGTACCCAAAAAAATGACTAATTATTCATATTATATGTAAAAACCTGTGGCCCCTGCTCCCTATCATCACCTGTTACAGGTTTGCATGCTACTATTACTAAGGGATTAAATATAGATATCACAGTGTAAATGACCAGTTTAGCTGACAGCTTTCCTCAGTGACAGCTGCATTTACAATGATGCATGTGGAGGAAACAAAATCCATTAAATCTAGCCATCATGCTCAGCATTGACGCAGGGATCCGATGCAGTTCCACTGTGAAATGGAATGGAAATGGAGTGGGATCTCACTGAACGAGAGTGAAGAAGAATGTGATTCTTCAATCAGACAAGACTGTGAAAATGCCCGGCTGCCACCACTACACACCAATATATTTAGAGTCATGCCTGGACTGCTGTTTGAATTGTTAGAAGGAAATAGCTCCCTTCCACTCAAACAACCTGTCTCTTTCTCTGAAAGTGGAAGACCTTGTGCTAGCTGGAGTACAATAAATGGAGCAGTGGTCTGTATGTAGGTGACTACCACATATGCTCTTCATGTTTATGGAATCCTCCTGAAAAATCATTTATTTCCTACAGTTACTCAGTTAATATTTCAGAATAAAACAAATTAAGCTCTTTATGCATGGCTGATGCTTTAGCTGTATTAGAAAACAGTTGCTAAGCTAGCTATGGCCCAGCTTCTCAGAAGCATGAAGTTAATATAATCTTAACAGGTAGAGAGAGTGCTGATGCTTGCTCTACCATTTAGGTATCATTGTTGTATTAAGAGGCTTTCAGGAGACCCAGTACTCATTAGTTATAAAAGCCTTAGCGAACTGATGATAATGCTAACTAAAAGCAACATGCCATTAGGCCACAATGGAGAAGCTTTATTTGGAAAAAAATTTTAATCAGCAGGATTAACGCCATTATTGATGTTGATAAACATTAGCAATGTACGCTATAATGAATGACTAGCTCTAAAAATAGCATCACAAACATGCCAAATGTTAAATAAAAGCTAAAAGGTTTTAGGCTAATTTCGAATACAATCACTGTATTTTAGTGATTGTATTTCATTACTGTACTTAAGTACTGATTTTGCAAGATTTTAATTTTAATTACATTTGAATAATTGCAATTTTAATCCTAATACATCATTGTTACCACCTACATTTTCATTTAGACTTAATTAAAAATCATCACAAATCTCATCACAAGTTCATGAGAATTTTTCTTTCAATGTTTTCAGGGGTTTTTTACCCTAAATTCATATCAATGAAAAATGAAAGTGCATTTATACGAATTTGGTCACATGACCGAAAGGGATCTGTTGAGAGCTTTGAATGTAAATGAACATTTTGCAACTGTTTAAAACTGCCGTGCTGAACCTTCCCCCTCGGGTCTAAGGGTCAGTTTACAATTTATGGCTTTTACACTTTCAACTTTCAATATTTTTCTAAAGAGATGGTTAAGGTTAAAGGGATAATTTAAGACCCATATTTAAATGTTTTTGCAAGTGGCCACACAACAAAAATGTGGACTAGTGTCATAGACACAGTAACTTATTTCAGTGCTGTCTGAATCTGCTGTGTTAGTCATGAACTGCATTCTACTGCGTTAGTAAAGTTTCTGGTGGCTTTTAGAATCCATAAAACAAAGTGTGCAGATGACATTTGGTTATATGAATCCTGTACAAACCACCATGTCCATAATATTCTATCATGTCCTGTGGAAAAGGGATTATTAAGGTTTAGTTTACTATGGAGTAATGCTCATAAGTATTTATATGTTCTCCCTGTCACTCGATTCAAACTCTGTAAAATGTAAAATAATAGAAAGGCATTGTTTAATGATCATTTAAAAATGGTTTTGGCTTAAAATGTCATTTTAAACATCCATGCAACATTTGCATTGTAGATCTTGTGACCCCTGGTCTCTATCACCATGTAAAGTAAAATGGCCCCTTATAGTCACGAGTGAACACACCACACTGTGAACAATGTTAAATAGTTCAAATTGTGCATTTAACCCATTCACCAAGTTAAGCAGTGTGCAGCCACCAGTGAGGCACACCTGGGGAGCAGTGGGACGGTACCTTGCTCAAGGGTGCCTAGTGGTGATATTAGCAATAGCAGTTCGAACCCATAACCTTTTGATTGCAGGGGTAATGCCATAATCACTAGGCTACCAGCTGCCCCAACAACTGTTTTCACCCAAACAGCGACTTGAACCCTAGATCCTCAAATTAAAAGTCTACCAACAATTGGCTATAAATTCAATAATAACCAAATTATTGCCAAAAGGCATTCACTTAAATGATGTTATGATTAACTGAAATGTTTAGTCCTGTATCACATGTGAGCATAAAATTGTGTATAGTGTAATTTTGCCAAGCTAGACCATAAACATTGCAGATGTCCTTTGATGAAAATACATTACTCCACCTCCTTATGTAAAACTAATTCCAAATGAATGGTGCTTCAGAAATCATTAACAGACCTTATATAAGAGAACAGGGCCTCAGACTGTAGCCTAATGTTGTAAACACTTTCGTTTGTATGAGTGTCAGTTCTATGAGTTTTCCGAACAGCATGAAGTCTGTCAGATACCCTGCATTTACATAAAGAACCAATCCTGTCTATCATCAAGCCATGACTGCAGCTGTTGCCAGCTACCCCCCCTCACCACCCTCCCGTCAAGAAAAACACCTCATTGGCCCATCTCATCATCATTCATATATTCCCCTTTTCTGACTGCATTATGCTGGCAGAATGATGCCGTCCATCAGGGCCGATTCGGCGTGACGGCGAACATACTGAACAATTCATTAGAGTGGGGCTGGAACCTCAGTCAGAAAAGCGGCGCTCCTGAGTTAAGCATCTCCGTTTCACACACAATTACCCCCTCCCTTTGTCTTCCCTCTGACACCTCATGTTAACCGTCCGTAAGCGAGGAATCACAGGACTTGGACCGCTCATCTGCAATACAAAGTCTCATCGCCTCCTGAGGCGGCGTGAGAGAAAAAGAGGAAGAGAAATTGGACCGGATTGGCGGCGCCATTGTGGCCACTGTGCAATCTTGTAATTGGCTCCAATTTGTCACAAGGCACACAAAATGGATATGGCTGAGCGTCTTTATCTGCAGGAAATGCGCCCGACCTATTGGATCACTCAGCTCTTACTATAGCCCATAAATACCTAGCAGGGGACAGCCTTTTACCAAATGATGTTTTAGCTTCAATTTACGAGTTGTAACCTTGCAAGAAGCACAAGGCAGCTTCACATAGGATTAGAGCAAACATTTGAAAGGGGGGAGCAGGAAAGGAGAAGGAGGAGGAAAGAAACAGATTCACATAAGTATTAATGAGTGCTGGAAAAGTCGGCATCGTGTCAGCCCTCATAATAGTAGTCTGTGGAGCAACTTTAAGTGGAAGCATATGCTTTGTGTGCTTCAGCCAGAACCATTTTTACAGTATGCTGCAGCCCACAGAAATGCAATAATTTGCAGACCATTAGCAAATTATCCAATAATACGTTTTATGTTTTCATCTTTTACAGTCTGATAATTTTGAAAGGATTGTCACACCAGAGTTCTTTTTTTAAGTGAGAGTTTTAGTGTACTGTGTTAACCCGAAGCTTCAACACATACCACTCACTCCCCAGGCCTTACAATCCCTATACATAAACTATCCTGCAAACTCAGCTTACCAGCTTAACTTCAGTGTTGGCTGCCTTTTGGGTACAGATTAGCCTATACACTTTAAACGGTCTTTAAACTTTACATTTATGGCATTTGGTAGGTGCCCTTATCCAGAGAGACCGAGTCATTAGTTACAGGTACGGTCCCCCTGGAGCAACTGAGGGTTACTTGTCTTACTCAAGGACACAATAGTAGAAACATTTGTGATTAACATGTTCACAGACAAGTGTTTTATCCACTAGGCTACTACCAGCTTCAGCACACTTCTTCACAAAAAAAGGTATAGTGTCCCTCACTATTGTAGGGAAATTGAATTCCATTTCTGAAAGAGTTTGGTGAGGTCATGGCTAGGCACCTTTCTGACTGTGCAACTTTCTTTTTGCTTTGCTCTTGAGGCGTAATTTACACACTATGTCAGTTTTACGACACAGAAACACTACACTTAATACAACTGTTTCTATTTTTAAGAATAATTGTATTGCTTTTTCTTTTCCATTGCACATTCCAGGAGCAAGCAAATGTAGAACTTGTATCATTCCATGATAAACAAAGGTATGTCTATCAAGGGACAGCCCGAAAACAGATGGGGCCAGGGCTTCTGTTTACGGCCTTTATTTCCCAAAACTCTGTATCGTATTTGTTCACTATCTTCAGGTTCACTGAGGTCACTTACGTGAGCAAATAGCCAATCAGTCTAATCTTTAAGTACTGTGTGGGGTAATACACTCTCAGAAGCTTATTAAGAAGAGCTGGTATTTGTTACACAAGCCTCAAGACTCAAACTGCTCTGTTTCTCCTACGTTCCTCTCCATCACAGAGAAAGGAGTGATTTTATTCTGAATCAGAAAGAAACTGCCGGCCAGATGTATGCAGGTGAGATGGTGCCTTGCAAAATGTGTCTTGATGTAGCTGCAGTATGTGCTCACAATCTGTCTACAACTAATGTTCACTTTACTAAGACTGTTGGTAATCACCCAAGTTGCCTTTAGGGTGATCTACTAACTGTTGCAGTGGAAAGGAGAAGCTGAAAGTGCTATTTTTATGATTAAAGATTAGTGTATCTTATGTGTATCTTATGATTCAAGTTCTGTTGCACATACACATTATGTCTGGGTGTAATTAGGAGTGTTTTTTCCTTTATGGCCTCTGTGGGACCATACCAAAGTAACGAATAATAAAATCTGTTAAACCTGCTGTAGGATCCAAAAATATCATGCCAATTTATAAATCATATTTGAAGCACCTGGTGGCTGTTTCCCTGGTCTCTGGGAGTGCTGCCCTGAGGATTCCCAATTCTCTGTCACACTCACCTTCTGTTAGATTGCTTTAAAGCCATCAGCAGCATGTTGTTTTTAAAATGTTTTTTTCACATTTTCTCCTGTCGAAAGCTCCCAGAGTCATTTGTTAGTTTATGACTAACAAATAACTGACATCTGTTAATACAACTGAGATGCTAATTTTAAATACATTTGGTTGGCTGATGTGGGAAAATGAAATGTTAAGCCAATGTAGTTCAAGTTCATTTTCCTTTTTCATTTTCATTTTTATAGAATCACATTATTATATTATATTATATTATATTATATTATATTATATTATATTATAAAGTGCTAAACGTTTCAAACATTTATTGAACCCTGTGCCTTGTTTTGAACAGGCATGTTTAGCTCTAGGTTGACATGCTTGATGCCATGTTTACCTCATTGACCTTGGCTTGTAACCCACACTCACATATGTTCAGTGGGTTTAGGTAACATTTAAGTAGCTTTTGTGTGTGTCATTAGAATCAAAGAAGCTACATATAAATTGAAACAATAACAGTTATGACGTATTGCACGTTCATTTCATCAAACAGCTTTTGGAGGACCACAGGCGACAAAGCAGCAGGGGTGCCATGAAAGAGATGAACTTAATATCACAGACACTATGAATAGGGCAAGGAAGCCATTATGAGATTGGGCCACTGTGTTAAAGTGATGAAAAATATCCCCCAGTTGGCAGAACCCTGCAATGCCACTGGGTGTAATTCAGTTCTGGCTCAAAAACCAGAATTCTGAAAACAATAACACAGAACATCAGCACTATATGAGTCACTAGGTGACCCAGGTGAGGAGTTCTGATGGTTGAAATGCTTTTGATCTGTTCAAACAGTGTTATTTTGTTAGTAAATATTTTTCAGGATGTCATCGAGGCTTGTTCCTCCGCCTAGAGGCGATGACTGCTACCACCGTTAAACAAGTCTCCAGACAAAATGACTCTGAGACACTACAGCTAATTTATGCCTGCGAGCGAAGTCAGTGGAGAAAATCTGCCAAAACTTCGTAGCTCATCAAATGCACTTCCAATATCTCAACTCGTGTTTTTGCGTCATCCTCCCACATATAGCAATGCATTTTGTGTTTAGCTTCTTATGCAACACTTATGCTTTGCGTGGAAGAACATGTCCTATCTGCACCTTCAACCTGGCTCAAAGGCTTAGTATTTGTGTACCTATAAGCCACACATTCTAAGCCTAAACACACAATCTCATGTTGAATTCATGTTAACTGAATATCTGAACTACTTGTAGCCTGAACTCCTTTTTAAAAAATAGAGCTTTGATGTTCATAAACAACGTTTGCTATGCCATGCAACACCATCCCACCACCATTCCTTCTCTGGAATTATGTATATGAGAGCCACTAGTGGTGTGAGTTGGGGCGGGGGCTGTTTTAAAGAGGATAAGGCACATTTATTGAGCCATTTCTGTGTGAAATGTTCTGCATTGAACCTTAAGTTGACAAGAGTTTTGTGTTTGTGAGATAGAACTTGAAGACACATCTATATTTCAGAGCAAACAGCCCAGCTGGCTCGCATTTGTTGAGGTGACACTGGTAAAGCCATAAGGCTGTGTCTCTTCTCCACAAGTGGACATGCCATACACGCCCATCCCCACCCCCATCCCCAAGGATTCCCCCTCGGCTAATGCGTTCACCTTGTCCAAACATGGCTGCGTGTCACTGCCGTGATATCTGATGCGGTCTGGCGTGTCTGTGCATATTTCTTCGGTGTGGGAGAAGTCAGGAAGGGGATGAGAGGGTTAGTTCTAAATTATTTGAATGGGCTTTGTTCTAGTATGAGGCCCATGTTGGCCCCATGCTGGCCCTGCGATGGCCCCCCATGGTCATGGCTGCCTTCTCCGGCCCTAAGCTGCTTCCTCTAGACCTTCTGCTCCTCCACGAGTCTGGAAGCCATGATAGATGTGATGTCACCACCTGCCAGGAGCTTGAGAGGTATATTACACTCAAGCAGCATTGGGATTTCCTCCTCTGAACAAGCCCTCCCAGAAAACACGCACACGTCAACACACACATGCGACTCTACACACACATTTTTCCACACTCCCTCAACCCTGTCAGGTTTGGCTCAGATCAAAGGCTGTCAACCCCTCAGCTGACGCGTTCCATTCTGATTGCACTGTTTTGTCCTTTGTGGACTTATTTTTCTTTGCTTGTTTTATGAGGGAAAAAACACAACCTCCCCAAATTCCTTGGCGTAAAGCACACTTTAAGAGCGCACAAAGTGCCCTATAATTCTAAGCGGCCTTCATTGTCCGGTGGGCGAGTCTGGAGCACTGAGGCCTTCGGTAAGCCAATATCTGGCTCCGTAAGGGTTTACTGGCAATAGTCAGCGCTCATAAAGATGTATCTGTGTGATAAAGGAATGCGAAGCGAGTCCTTGTGAGACGAACACGGACATGTGGAAAAGCCATTGGAACATGTGGTGCTTACTGTCCATGCTGGTTCCCACAAGGCTTCCTGATACATCATACTAATCAAACTGACATTTCTCTCTCATTCCTGAATCTCTATGGAAAAAACAGGTTTGTCAGTGGAGGAAATACTTTCACAAGAGCTTGTAAGAGAAAATACTATTATACACAAATTAAACTCAAAGCTAAATGTTTTTTTAGGTCTAGGAAAATTATCTTTAAAAGGTCTATATCATAAGATGAACAAAGTGTTCTCTTTTTAATCAGATTTTGAATTGTTTAACGCAGAAGTCATTAAGATATATCAGTCTTGAAGAGCTAAAAATAAGTAAAACAATCCGCAAATGAGACAAACTCTTCTTACTGACTTTTTCTTTTCTGTTTTCCTCCCAAATTTCTGCCTAATTTGGTTGTCTCCAATTCCATAAGCCCCAAAATACATGATACCAATAACACTCTGAGGGTTAAGTCATTTTTCCAAATCAGGTGAAGCCTGATGTTTAAAAAATGCCACTAATGCAATGCCTCTGGACACCATAACATGCAAGGAAGAGAACACTGACCGTCAATTCTGTTACATCAGCTAATGCCTGTGCTAGCTAGCATTGCAATGGGGGAGAGGGGGGCATCCTACCCACTCGGAGAGAGTGAAGCCATTTGTGCCCTCTGGCTAAATGTAAAAATGTTTTCAGTTTCAAAACTAAGTTGTTTTTGTATCATTTTCAATTAATCATGGGTTTACATGGTATGTAAAGTGTCCCATTCTGTTTTTATTATCATCTTACACAGCATCGCATCTTTTTTGGAAATGGTGTTGTCTTTTCAACAGAATAACAGAGGCCAACTGAAGCATTTGTTTAAAACTGTTTGCTTTCTTTGTCTTTCTCTCAGTTGATCTTTTTCAGATCTCCTTGACTTTGACTGATGCATTAATGGCAGAGTCCTGTTCAGCCATGCAGTAGTATCATTCAGTACACAGCCCATATTATTAGTTACTAGGCTCAAAGTCTGAGAGTGCTTCTGCTCTTTGCTCTTACTGAAGCCCACTGGCCTTTTTGTGGTTAGCATGAGGGATCCGTCTGGCTCTCAGGAGAGGCCTTGGAATTCACAAAATGTCTTAAACACTGCTGATCTAGGATCAGCTTTCCTCCCTTTGTAGACCTTTGGCATTATGTGGTAAAATATGAAACTGATCCAATAACAACACTCTCACACTGACGCTCTGGCGCCTCAAGTCTTAATCACAACACTGACCCAAGCACAGGCCATGAATGAAAGAGCAGTGCTGTGTCATACTCGTCCTCCTCCTTTTTTGATGATTTGTCCAGTTTTCTTCTCAATTGAGTTGTGCCCAGTTCTACTCGCTAGCTAGGACTTCCCAAATCAAATAATATCACCAACACTGGGGATGAAATTTAGCGCTCCACACCATGTAAAGCTCCATCACATCTTTTTAAAGACCAAACACCTACACAATGTCTCTGGATGACTCAACATGCTTGGAGGAGAGTGGTAATTATCTTACTCCAGCTGTTAGACAACTATGCTGGCTAGCATTGCGCTAAGTGATGAGGGAGGGTCATCTTACAAGGTGCACAAGTCTTGGACTTCTAGCAATAAACGATTGTGGCAGCATTGGGGATCAAACTCACTACCTCCCCTTGATAGGGTCAAGACTTCCAGTAGGGCCACTTGAAAGCCCCCATCTTTTTTAAAAATCATTGCCATTTACTATGTGTGAACATTTTATGATGAATGGACCAATAGCAACACTTCAAAATTGTTTGCAATAGAATCTCAATAGCTTTCCATGCATTAAAGTTCAGAGCATTTAATTCATTTTCCTGTAATGTTCAGAGCTATGACAGTTACAGTCTGTTGCCAGAAACAATGTACAGTGACCATGCTCACAGAAACAATTTACAATCATAAGAAGCCACAGGTGATGGACGAATTCTCCCCTTGTTGACGAAGGATTATTATATAAAAAAGCTCTGATCTCAGTTGCACTCCCCTCAAAAAATTAAATACAGCCACTTTCTCCTTTTTATTTATTTTTTTGGTTTTATTTTGAACTGTCAACACATACAGTACATAATCAATACCAGCTCATTGTTTGCTCTTGTTGATTGATAGAGGAAATCATGTCTTAACCCTTAACTTCTTCTGCACAGCATGGAAGAAAAAAAGCCCCTGTTTTTTCACTTTCCTCCTGCAAAAGTCCAAACATGTGACATTAAGAGAGGGTGAAATATTTTTTTCATTATGAAAAGGAAAGCCAAGGCCATTCGAAAGTCCATTGGTTTCAAAGCCTCCAAATAAACACATTAGACATCAAAGAGCAGGGAAGGAGTCGGATAAAAAGCAACAGCGACACGCTGAAATGGAAACCAAAACCTTGGCTTCTCGTCTTCCTTGGAAAAGCACACTGGTGTTGAAATGCAGGCACTAAAAAAACTCAGCCCTGATGCCCCTGCTAGTGGTTGAAAGGTGTGGAAGACTGCTGTATCATCAGGACACGCTGAATGAAGAAACCTGGCCCAGAGTTGAACTTTCTTTGATAGTTTGGGTCTCAGTTGACCTTGACTGGACGATAAGAGATGTCTGTGTCCACCAACATTGTATCCATCTACAGTGGCCTCTCTCAGAACCTTTTAACTTTCTATTTGTTACTAAAACCAGGTTTTAAATGCTTGGATTTTTTTTATAAAAAACTATACAGGAAAACTATAACCATCCTTTCATTGTTTGATATGAAGAAAAACTAGAAAGCATCAGTTTTACAAAGACAAAACAAGTCTCACTCTACATTAAGTGCCACCAATAACTGTAGTTCCATTTTAAGTCTTTACAGCATGCCATGCATATGGAAACAATGACATTTTGTAATGCCTGACTACAATCTACTATCCATAAAAATATTTACAAATAATTTCAGGAATAATTCTGGACTGATATAGTCTGGAAGAGCTTGAAATCTCTCTTTCATAAATAAAATCAGTTTGGATTTTATGGGTTTATATAAAACAGAATATAACAGGTTCCATACGGCAACAGCATGAGCCAATTTCCTTCAGTATTCTTAAACATTCATGCATTTTCTAAAGTGATGCTCATTTCAAGATGGGGAATACTGCTTTATCCTATAGCAATGTATCAGGTCATTTCCACTGTATGCATTGTAGGTGACTGTTGATTATTGTATGCTGTTGCCATTTGGCAACCCAACCAAAAAAAATTGTATTCTATTTCTTTCAATGAAGTCATTTTCAAAACCATTACTTTTAATATGTATTTCATGATTCATAAAGAGTTAACAGTAACCCACACAGTACACACGTGATGTGTTTATAGTTGGATTACAGTAGTGCAGCCAGTGTAAATTTGCATTAATCTTAACTGCAGCTTTCACACATAAACATATACATTTGGACACATTTGTGCAAGGTATACTTGATTAATAACTGAAGTTAACACATATGTGTAATTACATATGCTGCACTGCTATAATTGACCTGTCACACATCACTTTGTTCATGTTTGTTCAACTCCACAGTTAATTCTGACATTATAAAGTATGATGCAAAAATATTACACTTTAATTGGAAAACTGAAACTGCACTTAATTATGTAACAATTACATTTGAATTTATAGTACAGTAATTTATAATACAGTAATTTATACTAGAAATGAAGAGTTAATGTATCTAAATGTATTACGGTCTGTGTGTGTGTGTGTGTGTGTGTGTGTATGTTTTAACATCAATAAAAATTCAAACAATCCCAAAAGTGGTTAGATGGCTGGTGTGTAGGCCTAATGAAGTGCAGTGGTTCTGTGGGGAGGTTGTGAAGTCTTACTTTGCAGCCTTCTTCAGAGCAATTATGCTGCCAACTCAACAACCTCTTCTACCGAGAGAACTGAAACCACTTGGAGGTTTCTCTAAAGATTCCAGGGTGGCCATTTTCCCTCCTCAGATCAGAGCTGTCCCCCAATAGATGAGGCCTATCAGAGGATTTGTGGTTAACTCTCACAAGTGCAGCACATACGTGCACCCCACACTTCTGAAACAGATCAGTGCTCAGATCAAAGCTGCATATGTGTGCATATATATACATATGTGTGTGTGTGTGTGTGTGTGTGTGTGTGTGTAACAGTATACAACAATGTAACAGTATAGTGTGGAGACCTTCCAGAGTGACTAGTATTGCACCACAAGAAGCGGTGACAGAAAACATACAATAAATAGAACTATAGCAGTGTAGCTGTAATGTGAATGGGATGTAAATATGAAACAATACATTAAATAGTCAGTACAGTGATGCAACAATAGTGTGGGTGGGGTATACACCATAAACTCAATATACTCCATCCATCCATCCATCCATCCATCCATCCATCCATCCATCCATCCATCCATCCATCCATCCATCCATCCATCC
>JBBPDC010002253.1:0-14085 GCA_037974485.1 Hemigrammopetersius urotaenia | reverse complement strand
CACACACACACACACACACACACACACACACACACACACACACACACACTTATTTTTTTATTTTTAAAGAGTCTATATGCTATGTTTCATGTATATTATTTTTTTCTTGTCCTGAAGCCAAATTATGACGTTCCTCTTGTCTGTGTGGGATCTAGCTGGGAGCTCTGGTTTCCACCAACAGTCCAAACGAATCTGGGTAAACTGGAGATGCTAATTTTCCCCAGGTAAGAATGTATATTGCCCTGTGGTGGGCTGGCCTGGACCTGTCCAGCATATTTCTCCACCTTTCGTCCTATGAGTTTTGGGATATGTCCCCACTGCGAACATGGTAAAGGATATAATGAATGAATGAAGTCTATTTAAATGAAATGATGCTCTTGTCTCGTTAAGAAAAAAAACAGTCCAGAATGAACAATGTCAGCATGGCTACATAGAGCTAAATGTATGTAGTAGGTTACTAAATGTGTACACTACGCTATGCCAAGAATAAACAATTAAAAGTGGTTTATTTATGCAGATTAGTTTCCATATACGGACTGTGTGATCCACAGCAAATGTTTACATACTGTATTAGGACTGCAGTAAATCTATGTTTTATAATTAATCAATAATTTAAAGCCAGTCAAATACCCAGCAAGTGTACCTCTGTAATGAAAACATGCACAGGAGAACAAAAGTCCATCAAGCGATTGGATAACCCGCCACCAGCAGCACAGTTGGCAGCTCTGCAATCTGGACACATTGGAGATTGAGATTTGACACAGTTCGAGAGATTCTCGCAAATCCAGGCGACAGTATCAGTCTTAACTCCAAATAAGTTTCCCTCTGCTCCAGATGGCTAGCTTGTTTCCCTGTTGTGTTTATTACAGAGAATAAATGACTGACTGCCTGGAGCTGTAGGACATATATTCAGGAAACAAAGCTGATGTGACTAAAGCATGTCCTGGTTTAGATTGATTTTAAAACTGTCATCACTCACAAGAGCGGACCAAATTTTCAAATTTGAGACAGTGCCTAAAAAGACAATTTCCTTTTGAGTCAGCAACCTGATCAGGGTTGCCAGATTGGGGAGGAATCCCAACATTTTTAATGTATCTACATTACACAGTAATAATAATTTTTTATTTCTCCCTCATAACGCAAAACATGACCTCTTTATTACACTTAGAATATTTGAATCTTCAATGCAGTATTTATGAAGGAAATACTAACACCTCAATTATATATAGCCTTCACACATTTTGAGTATATTTTAATAGTACTAGTGATAATTAGGGTTCGATATCATGATATGAAACTTTCATGTTGAGTGATCCTTGTTCAGCTTTAAGTAGCAATATAGAAAATAAAAGTAGAAAATAAAACTGTATCAGAAACAGCTCGGATTACTTCAGTTCCAATGAAGAGTTAATTAGAACTGCTGGGGGGTTACACCAATTCTAACTAAAGGACCTGCCGGACAGGAAGAGGGGTTGGCAGCTTACGGGCAAAAAAACAACAAAAAAAAAAGTAAGGACGTTTTACAGAGGCGGCAAAGACGGAGATGACGGTCCTTGGGACGTCACACCCCAGACATACCCTAGAAGACATGAAGATATTTAGATGGTGCTTCTATGCTCTGTTGCGACAAGACTTTTCACTACAGTCTCTGGAATTTTTTCACTATTGACCAAAAACTGGCTGAGCAGAAGCATGACTCAGTCGTTCAAACTAACGTGTCGTAATCTTCTAGAGTTGGTTCTCTTTCACAACAGCCACAATGTATAGTTACGAGTGCCAAAGCAAAACACATTGTGAACACTGTGTGGGTGAAGCTCACATAAGACTAGCCCCAAACACTGCAACATGCCAGAAAAGTCAGTATGCTACACAAAGGTTAGATAAGACAAAGGCATTGGGTCACTGGTCTGGTCTTTCTGCCTGGAGCTGCACAGATCACGTGTTGTCCATCGGTATTTCATTCGAAAGCGACAGGGGAAGTGAGAAGAGACGAGGTATTCCCAGCACACTGGTGGCTGATATTTCCTGGAGAAAAAAAACCCCAATCATCTGTTCAGTAAAGAAGGTTATTATTTTATTAATAAGTACATTTTGATTTACTGTTACTACTAATTATTATTATTGTGAGTTTTCCAGTGTTGTGACATTTCTACATTACTACAATACTCCATTATCTGAGCAACGTGGTAGCAAATGGTGAATAAGGGTGCACTCAGCTTTACAATACATGTCAAAACGAGAGCTAAAAAAGTGAATAAACAGTGATATTAGTGGAACCTCTTGCACCAATAAAAAATCTCTATTGGTTTTGTGCTGACACAAACTCAATTTTTGAAGAAAAGTAATAATAATAATAATACATTTTATTTGTAACGCACTTTACATTTAGAACAAATCTCAAAGTGCCACAGAAGAACACTATCATAAAAAGATAGTGGAAGATAAAGAAATAAAACAGGTAGAGGAAATAATTTTAAATGTCTGTATATGTTTTGCTAAAAAGGAAAAGTATGAATCTGGTCTGATTCTGTAGCCTGAAATACCATAAAACTCCTTGAATTGTATCAGCATTGGCAAAGAAAAGGTGGTTTTGTGACATTTTTATCTAAAAGAAAGGCAATCTAAGGACAACTAGTGCGATTCCTGGAGTACAGTCATCCTGTAGACTGAGCTGTAAAAGTTTTAGCGAGTTTATGATGGGGCCCACTTGAAAAGAAGAGACGTGACTTCTTCCTCCTGGAGCTCCAAACTGGGTCTGAAAGGAGTGACTCACCCTGCAAAACGAAGCAGTTCGATAAAGCTTTTTATCAGCTAAATTCCCAAGCTGCTGCTCACTCCCATCCATTCATCCTGCCTTCACACAACTGCCCTGTCACAGGCTTCTCGCAGAAATGCTTCACGGGAGGTTTGATCTCTTCCTAGTCTCCTTAGGTGGGAGTCAGACAGCATGGCTCAGTACGCTGAGACAGAAGAAATGTGTTCAAAGAACAGAGGAAGAGAAAGAAAGAAGCTGCAACAAAATTCAAAGTGCTGCTGAAACTGTGCACAGAGGCAACGGTCCACAAGTGCAGGAACAAACCAGCCTAATCTCATAAAAGGGCTTATAAATTATAGACTTAAACTAAACAGCACCACAGTAGCATTAAAAAAACAAGACAGCTTTAAACAAGGCATGCAGGAAAACTTCTTCAGACGAAGCACAAAGCTTTGACCAGAGAGAGCCTGACACATTTTCTTCCACAACAGAACAAACAGTGCAGGCCAAAGAGTGGCGACACATTATCTAATCAAATTCGGATTTTGAAGACAGCCGAAGCCGAATGAAGGTCTGGTTGTCTGGATGCCTTTAAGCTCTGGTTATGCCGTTGCCTTGAGTTCCACAAGTTTATCAGAGGCCTTTTTATCACAATGCAAATGAATGCAAAGCACCCATGGCTGCATTACAGGGTCACGGGCAGCAAAAACAAGAAGGAACACAAACTCGCTGCTGATTACAAGAGTTTGGAGTTATTTTAAAATGACACATTCCATTCATTTATGCTATGGGAGAAACAATAGAGGAGTTATTTTAGACCATTTCCACTGACTGACCTGTCTAGACCTTTACACTCCTTTACATTCAGGTAATTGATTGGGAAAATGTTTAAAATGTTTATTTATTTTTCAGAGCTTTAAAGTCTTTATAGTATATAAGCTTTCCTGCATTTAACAATAAAAAATTTTCATCATTTCCAGATGTTTAAATGGCCTAACAGCTAAACTTTATAGAATATATGTACATACACACATGTATAAATATTCTGCTCCATAAATATTGATTTTTGGGTCAGAACTGTCCACGCTTTGAACTATGAATGCATGAATTACTGTCGAGAGATAATCATTCTGATCAACGCATAATTCACAACATATAACACACAGTCTCTTGGTTTATTGCAGATGGGTGTACTACAAAATTACCTGTTATTATAAGTTCAGCCGACTCACAGACTATCCAATACTCTCTGATCCAATAGTGACCAAAGTTTCTGTTGCTTAAATGTAAAGCAGTCTAAGAATGGAGTGCTATTACGACCTCGAGAGTAGAGTCTGTCTCTCCGCCGGTCTCAAACCAGCCCATCCACTCGGCAGTTTAGAGCACATTCCTGATTAACTGCTGCACAATGTGACCACTAATGACACAGTGCGCGCCGATCATGCTTAAGCGACACTTCGTAAGCTGATTACTGCAGTTGCTTCCTCTCTGGAAGTGCTGGAGCGAGTCCTGACCCGCGCACACACCCCTACGTCACTCGCATCTCACAGCGGCGGGGGTGCGGCAGAACCACGTGGCAGGATCAGCGTCTGGACTCTGAAGGGCTAAAATACTCGGGCCCTATTCATCCTCAAGTCAGGTCAAGTAGGTTCATTGTCATTTCAGCCATTTGAATGAAACAGCGTTCCTCCAAGAACACGATGAAACACAAGAACAAAAACAGACCACAAGACAACACAAGTGGAAACAGGGCAAACTGCACAGAGTGCAAAGACAGCGAGCGAGAGAGTGCAGGGGGAAAAAAACAACAAAACAGCAGGACAGCACACAGAGCAGCTGACACTTGAATGATTACAGTATTATGACTGACACTGTATTCTAGCAGAGGAGTTGGTGGGTGTGCAAATATGCAGAAAGAAGGTAGACAGCAATGAATAATAACTGTAAATAACAGGAGCAGCATGGATGTGCAGTATATAATAAAGTTGTAATTCAAGATGCAAGTTATTTCAGTGTGTACTGCATAAGAAGAGGAAGACGTTCAGTTCAGAGATGTGTGTGTGTTTGGGTACAGTTTATGATTCAGTTCAATGGTCATATTCAGTTCAGTTATCATGAGTTCAATCCTCGTGATATATGTGCAGATTAGGGCTAAAGTGTCATACAACTGCAGTCATTTATGATTTCAGCAGCGGTTTATGCAGACAGTTTGCGAGCTGCACCCCAAACAGTGGAGCTACAAATATTCTGAACAAGCCAATATTGACTGCTCAGTATTTGGCAGCAGTGCTACAAAACCTCTCACTATCACAGCTAGGCCTACTTGATCTGGCAAAACTGGGTGCTACACGAAGGCTGTTCTGAAACACACTCTTAGGGTGCCTTTACACATTCTGGCCTAGTTTGATTCCTACAGTGGGGAAAGCAGATTATCCACTGTTCCATTGTTGCTTGGTTTGAGATATTTTATATAAAATCATTTTGTAACCACTCAATCCTTACTAAGGTCGCGGGTACCTGGAGTCTATACCGGGGTCTACGGGCATGAGGCAGGGACCGACCCCGGATTCAAACCCCCAACCCTGAATATCTAACATCAAACTGAAAAATGAAAACAAAAGTAGTGCTGGGCAATCCCACATAAAAGAGAACTACACACAATACAAAGAGTGCGATTTATCACAACATTGTCTGACATCTGATTGAAATGGGCAAAAAGGGGACAGTGAAAAAACAGTTTACAGTTTTAAACTTTGCACTGCAACTAATCAAACCAAACAGTTACGCTCTGCTTGTGATGAAAAAGCAGCTGGTCACTGTTTTTGAAGGACAAATTCAAGAACGATATGTAAGCGGAGATGTGCTGTGATATGATTTATAACAATAAGCACCTCCACACTACACTAATCCGTTCTATAATTCCTGATTAAGATCTCATTACATAATAAACAGGGCCAGCGATATGAAAATGTGACACAATGCGAAATGTGTCTTTTGCACCAGGAAATAATTCATCCGGAGAGAAAGCAAGGGTTTGTTTAGACATCTTTGGTCTGGTTTGCTTCAATCAAAGTTTGTTTGAAAGTGAGACCAGGGCTCGCACGGCCACTCAGTTGCTCTAGCAATCAAATATGTCACTATATATATATATATATATATATATATAGAGAGAGAGAGAGAGCGAAGCCATTTGTGCTCTCTTGGACTCCCAGCTAAAAACAGCTGGGGCATCGACTAGGATGAACTCATGATGATGTCAGGGCCAGCGCTTAGACAGTAGCACCACTCAGGAGCACCTTTTATCGATATCTTGCACAGTCAAACACAAATCCAGTTCCTGTTCTTTTCGGTGTAGTCCCAGCCATGGATTTGCTCAAATTCACCTCAGCACACCTGAACGAACAATTAGCTGAACTAGGTACGGGAAGGTCACTGCCAATCCTGGTTTTCTTAAAGGAGAGGTCTGGAAATGCTTACGCTACGATAATAACACATTAAATTGCTGCATGGCACTTGCTTACTAACATTTATTCTGATATTAATTTTTATAACAAATACACACATTTGAAACTTCTGCCCAGCACTGTAGGTTCAAGGTTTAGGGAAGAAACAGAAACAAGTATGAGATGGAGCAGAGTCTGGACATGAACACAGAGTTCAACTCACCTGAGGACTATCTTGACCTGAAAGCATTACCATCCTAATCTGTGAGCCATAATAGGCCACTGCGTAAACCCTGATGCTTGTGAGCACTTTGTGTGAGACAGGCATTGGGCCACCGGCAGCAATGAGCACATTTCTGATAAAATGTTTATGCCCCATTCATCGAACACAGATAAAGCTATTTAATACGACTGAAATGCTAAGTAATCAGCACATGAATAACAATCCAGCAATCATACATAAATACACACCAACAATAGAACCTAATACCGCTCATCGGTGGACTTGGAACATGATATTTTGGATAATGGCTGAGCATCAATATGTAAATGCACCCGTCTCTCCACACACCTGATGAGCAAGTGCTCCTACGGCCGCATAAGCTTCGATTAAGGGCGGATAATGGGATTAAGATGAGCATGCACACTTTTGGCACCTTAAATAAGTACTCATAGGTGCTATAAATGTGGTGGTTCTTTTATAAGGCCTAGATCTTCCAGCTCATTCAGAGGGTCCCTGTGCACATAGGAGGGCTGGGTTTAGTTTACAGAGCCGAAAAAGCAACTAGGGTCATGACCCGATGTGACTCATCAGTTTATTGGAAAAGTTCTTAGACATGATAAGTTCTTTTATACAATGTGCTAATTTACAGAGTGCAGAGCAAGCGTAAGGGGTTTCCTGTGACCAAAAACAATTACTACCTGCCTGCTGCTAAAATAGTGCTTGCCTATCCTACAATATTTTAGCAAATGTTTACCTTGTGGACAACTGATAAAAGGCCTAGACAGTCAATGCATGGTGCTTTCGGGCACACCTGAGTAAAGTCAAACCCACATGAAGGTTTGTAATAAATCTGTCAATGTTAACATCATTACATTCAACTCTGCCTGTGCAAAATCCAGGCGTCAGCTCCTTGTGTCCCAGGTACACGTGTGCAAAATCGGCCAGCAACCAACTAAAGAGGATTTCACTGTCATGTACAATCAAGAGACGTCTTCCACCTCGCTCGAGGCTTTCAGCCACACTCAACCGGCAATGAGGTGATCACAACAAAGTTACCAGTATAACATAACTCACCAATAATGTTCCAGCTGTCTGGGTTCTTTGATATGGGTAATCAGACTAGATAGCAAAGCCAGTACACTTTGGAGAACACACACACATAAGGCTGCAACAAATTTCACACACGTGGACATCACCTAGATGTCGAACCTCCCCAGCTGTGGGGATTAATTGTGGGGGCAGCTGGCGGTTAGAGAATTGCCCCTGCGATCAGAAGATCATGGGTTCGTGTCCCAGGATTGATAGCAGCACCACAGATTTCCATTTGAGCACACACACTGCATTCCTGCTTCACTTGGTGAATGGGTTAAAGACAGAGAACAATTTCACATTGTCCATTTCACGTATAACAAGTGGTGGTGACCTAATGGTTAGGGAGTTGCCCCAGCGATCAGAAGGTCACGGGTTCGAATTCCAGGACTGTTAGTGGCACCACTGAGGTAGCCTTGAGCAAGATACTGTCTCCGGGCACAGCGTTCCTGGCGGCCTACTGCTTCACTTGGTGAATAAGTTAAATGCAGAGAGCAATTACATACTGTCCATTTTACGCATGAGATATTTTACTGAATTGCAGCTGGTACAGAGTCTCCAGGCTCTAGGAGACGTAACCAAGCCTGGCTAGCGAAGAAGCTAATTTAAACAAGTTGTCAGCGTCTGTAGTGCGCCTAGTCCGTCGCTGTAAACCGTGTAATCCCACATCCCTGCGGAGGCACGCCTGTGTCATCCCCTGTCCGAATCTGCCCCGTGTTTACCTGTTTACCTGTCAGGGGCTCGGGGCTCGGGGCTAACGGCTAACAGGCTAACACCTCTCAACTCCGGCCCGCTACGGCACGAATACACACTTACCTCCGCGAACATGGTTCAGGACGTGGGCGAGGGGGTGTCGCAGGTCAGCCCCAGCGCATCTCGCGAGTGGTGTGGCCGCGCTGCTCCCGTTTAACCCCGGACAGCTCCCCACACTCCGCTCCCTCCACACACCGCCGCCATACTGCTTGGCTTTACGTCCCAGCACGCCCCTCCCACCGCCTGCGGATACCGAGCACTGATTGGTCTGAGCCTACTGACGCATTCGGTTGTGGGCGTAGACTAGTGAAACTCAAAACTAATACAAAAAACATGACAACATGAACAGACATACATTCACACACGCACGCACGCACGCACGCGCGCACGCGCACACGCGCACACACACACACACACACACACACATACGTAAAGACAGATGTCCCAATACATATGCTTTGCCAAAAGTATTGGGACATATGCCTTTACACACACATTCCCATTCTTAATCCATAAGCTTTGGAGTTGGCCCACCCTTTTCAGCTATAACAGCGCGAACTCTTCTGGTAAGGCTGTCCACGAGGTTCAGGAGTGTTAACAGTATTTTTTTTTTTTTTTGCCATTCCTCTTCGAGAGCATTTGTGAGGTCAGGCACTGAGCACGAGAAGGCCTGGCTCACTATCTCTGTTCCAGTACATCCCAAAGGTGCTGGATGGGTTTGAGGTCAGTGCTCTGTAAGGGCCAGTCAAGTTCTTCCCCACCAAACTCATTCAAACATGTCCTTATGGACCTTGCATTGTGCACTGGGACACAGAAGGGCTGAAAATGGAAGGGGCCATCTCCAAACTGTTCCCACAAAGTGAGCATGAAATCCAAAATGGCTTTGTATGCTCCAGCATTAAGAGTTCCTGTCATTAGAACTAAGGAGCCAAGCCCAACCTCTGAAAACAACCGCACATCATAACCCCCCCACCCCCACCTTTACACTTGGCACGAAGCAGTCAGGCAAGTACAGCACTCCTGGCAACCGGCAAACACAGATTCGTCCATTGGATTGCCAGACAGAGAAGCGTGATTTGTCACTCCAGAGAACACCTCTCCACTGCTCTAGAGTCCAGTGGCGGCAGGCTTTACACCGCGGCATCCGCTGCTTTCAAGATTCAAGATTCAGTCCAGACACATACACAAGTACACAGAGGGTTGAAATTGCCTTCTCTTGAGCAAATAGTGTA
The DNA here is from genome assembly GCA_037974485.1 of Hemigrammopetersius urotaenia. Classification (NCBI taxonomy): domain Eukaryota; kingdom Metazoa; phylum Chordata; class Actinopteri; order Characiformes; family Alestidae; genus Hemigrammopetersius; species Hemigrammopetersius urotaenia. The sequence continues at coordinate 4,590 of JBBPDC010002253.1, read as the reverse complement.
AAAGACAGACAAAGTGCAGAGTCAAAAACTTATATTGCAGCATCTGAACAAAAATGGCAAAGTATTAAAACAGGCAGGTCATGCAAATAAGTGTGTATTCTGAGGTAGAGCAGGTTTAACACATTTTCAGCATCACATTTTTAATGCAGGAGGCCTGTAGCTATTTGCATTACACTTGGTGATGTAAGGCTTGGATGCAGCTGCTCGTCTACTGAAACCCGTTCCATGAATCTGAAGGCCACACGAAGTTTGGAGGTCTGTAGCTATTAACTGTGTATAGTTGGTAACTTCTGCACCCTGTGCGCCTCTCTGTGATTTTATTACAGTACCACTAACAGCTGACTGTGGAATATGTAGTAACGAGGAAATTTCGAATGGAGTTATTGCACAGGTGGCATCTTATCACGTCACCATGCTTGAAATCACTGAGCTCCTGAGAGCGACACATTCTTTCACAAATGTTTGTGGAAGCACTCTGCATGTCTAGGCTCCTGACTTAACATACCTGTGGTCATGGAAGTGATTGGAACATCTGAATTCACTGATCTGGAGGGGCGTCCCAATACTTTTGGCAACGTGTATGTGTGTGTGTAGCAGTATTATGTAGGTGATGTCAACGTTTCAAACAGTGTGCTTGCCAGTCCATAATGTCCATATATGGAAACAAAACAGCTCATCTTCTACAATTTACATATAATTTACATAACTACATATTCAGCCTACAGCGCTTTAGCCCTGCTCAGTACAGTTAGGAAACATGTATAATTAGAAGAGGCAGGGGTGTCACTAGGCTTGGGAGTCCGAGATGACAGCCTCAAATGATTTATGATCACAAAAAACTGCCCCCACCCCCCCAGCCCTGTTGACAAAAACATTTTGTTCACATCATCTTCTATTCTATTGTTTTTCTTAATTTTGCTGCTCTTAATTTTGTACTGTCCACTTTCTGCCGTGACCAAACAAATTTCCTACTTGTGGGACTAATAAAGGTTTATCTTATCTTATCTTATCTTATCTTATCTTATCTTATCTTATCTTATCTTATCTTATCTTATCTTATCTTATCTTATCGAATCAGTGCTACTGTTTCTAATAAAAGTTCCTCATGAGCAACAAAAAAGACCCATATCTGTTTTCCCATGTAATCCATAATGCTTCATATATGGAGTGAGAAGTGTCTGCCCCACAGACCGATACCTGTTTTAGGTTGTGCAAAGCCCCAGCCGGGTCACACTGCAGACATGGGTGCAGGTAAACATAATCCCAGGCTCCGTCTGAGGCTCTGTAGGAGGTCACTGTAACCAGGTTCCCCATTATCCACGAGCCAAGTGTATCAGTCACACCGGCTTCTCAAGTTCTGGATGTCCTGAGCAAAGTGTGTCATGTAAAGACACATGCATAATGCTTAATTAAGGTTTCAAAGAACAAAGCATCACACACATACACTCAGACCTAGAGATTCCGGTTAGACTGGGAGCAGCCCTGCACATGACATGATCTGTCACAAGGAAAGGCAGACTTTGAACCTATTGCTGGTTTATAACCATCAGAAATGTGAGAACACGCATAAATGTTTAGATTAAATGCTTCCTTAAAGACATCTTCTATAGGAACATTAGGAATGTGATCAGTATTTCTTTCTGGTCATCCCATATCTCATTACTAATTACTGCTCAAGAGAAATATGCTTGCTTTTCAGTGTCATCCTACATTCAAAAATGTAATTAAACCAGACCTCCTGAGTGGGGTAGCTGTCTTAGCACTGACTCTGTCATCAGGGTTTCACAAATTCAGTCCCTGATGCTTCCACAGCCATGACCAGGACTTTCCCAAAGGGCACATGGAACTGCGCTGTACCAGTAATTTTTCCAGTAAAAATAATGCCCTTTTCTAGGGCAGAGTCAAAAGCTCTGACTGATTTGGGGATTTTTTAAAACTATCTGTGCAAACTACTACTGGAAACTCGACAAAGTACAAGATCGGTTTAGGCTGAAGACTTAAAAAAAAAAAAAACAATCTCAAAACTGATTGTAAAAGTGGATCTGACAGAAAAACCTCCATGTTGCACAGTGTGTAGGAATAAAAAATCATCACCATTGCACAACCAACGTGTCAGAAACACTGTTGCCACTGTTAACAATGGAAAGTCAAGGGCGACAATATCTGTGTCTTAAAGACAAGTGTCTTTAAGTGTCTTCACATTCTCTAGTCCTTCTCTTCCCCATCGGCTGCAGTTTTAAGGTGACACTGCAGTAGTGTCAGTTCTGGTAGAAATGGCTAAATTAGGTTAGAAGAAAAGGAATTACAGGAAATTGCACTGATTTTCACATTTCTGCCAAGCTAAGCGTGTTATGAGGTAAACAAAGCCATTCTGAGTGATTTGATGTGAAGTGTCATTCTAGAGAAAGTCACAGTCAGTTTTGTTCACTGCAGGTTTGATAGGAACCAGTTGTCTGAAGGGTCTAATGTCTCACGTTATTAGTGGTTATGAATATACTGTCTGATGTCTGGGCCACTGGCATACAAACATTTGGTGTGATTTGCTTTTAGCACCATTTTTTAACAAAACTTTAAGAAAATGTGCCTATGAATTAATAACATGTAAATGATACACTATATGGACAAAAAGTATTGGGACATACATCTTAATTATTGAATTCAGGGGGCCCTGAAGGACAATCTTAATGCTTCAGCAGACCAAGACATTCTGGACAGCATCATGCTTCCAACTCTGTGGACCCAGTTTAGGGAGGAACCTTTTCTATTCTATTCCATGACTGTGTCCCAGTGCACAAAGCGAGCTCCATAAAGACATGCTGGAGGAGTTCAGTGTGGAAGAACTTGACTAGGCCACACAGAGCCCTGACCTCAACCCCATCCAGCACCTTTGGGATGAACTGAATGGAGATTGTAATCCAAAACATCTCGTCAAACATCAGAGTCTGACCTTATAAATGCTCTACAGAATGAATGGACACAGATTCACACAGAAACACTTCAACATCTTGTGGAAAGTCTCTCAAGAAGAGTGGAAGCTTAAAGGTACCAACTCCATATTATGGATTTGAATGCAATGTCATAAAGTCCTAGTACCTCCATGTAATGTATATGGGATGTGTGTTAGTGTAACATGTAGATACAAATGCACAAATAAAACTTTTCAGATTTATTTATTCATTCATGTGGGGACATTAGTGTCTACAGTATAAACAGTTTCTTACAGCTGTAAACAGTGCAGGTCCTGTCTTGTTTAAATGCTGCTGTTCTGACTCTGGCTCTATTGTGGCACTGGTCTCTGCTATTTTTAGGTCGAGTTTATGTCACCCCTGGCTATTTTTTTCTTTTCCCACCCGTTTTCCAACAAGCCCCGCCTCCTGCACTACAATTGGCTAGAGGCGTCCCTTCTCCTAAAGTAGGATTGGCTAATCATTATAACTTCTATTCAGTTCATCGCATTCAACACACTTCCAACAGCACAGATGTGAACAAACATTTGACTATAGTTAACCCTCTGACCCTGCTCGTTTTTACTCTCCATTCAGCTTGTTCGTGGCCACTTTTGGCCAATTGAAACCCATAAACTACATTTTTTAATTCCTTGTTATTTACACTGTTAAATCATACAATTTAGGTTCAAATCCTTTCATTCTAACACTTGAGAAATGTAGATTTTAGTGGTTTCTACCAGATTATGTATTTCACCCATTTCTGGCCAAGCAAACAATTTTATATATTGTATATAATGCCCATATATTCATATATAATTTTAATATATATTTTATATATATTTTAAGATTTTTAACTAACATCAGTTCCTGTCATAAAATATCTATTCTAAAATATGTGGCACCAAATATCTATTCATTTGGGTTTTTTTTTTAATCTGTCAAATACCACTTTGTTTGCACACATGCACTTGTCAATAAAAAACCTCAAAAATTGCCATTTTCTATATTCTCAATGCTGCTGGGGCCAAAAATGAAACAAGCCTGAAATATGTAACTGATTAACAACAACACTGCATTTTATTGTCATGCACAAACACAAAACCATCATCTTACATCCTTAAGGTCACACCTGTGTCAGAATTGTGTGTTTAATTTGTTCCATTGGAGAGTAGTAAGCCACCATACTCCCCTATTGGGAAATAACAAGGAATTTAAAAATGTAGTTGTTGGATAAATGCTATCCTTATTAAAGTTTCCTACATTTAAATCATTAATTTTATTAAGGTTCATATATATTAGTGAGTTCAAGCACACATGTAATCATTAAGGAAATTTAATTCCATATGCATTAACAAAAGGCCTGCAAAAGGACAAGAGGGATATATACTCAGAGTCTCTCCTCAACATCCTCCTCCCAGCACACTCAGAGTCTCTCCTCAACATCCTCCTCCCAACATACTCAGAGTCTCTCCTCAACATCCTCCTCCCAACATACTCAGAGTCTCTCCTCAACATCCTCCTCCCAACATACTCAGAGTCTCTCCTCAACATCCTCCTCCCAACATACTCAGAGTCTCTCCTCAACATCCTCCTCCCAACATACTCAGAGTCTCTCCTCAACATCCTCCTCCCAACATACTCA
>JBBPDC010002191.1:0-14088 GCA_037974485.1 Hemigrammopetersius urotaenia | reverse complement strand
GGGGGCAGCTACGAACACAGCGCCCGGGGAGCAGTGCGTGGGGACGGTACCTTGCTCAGGGTACCTCAGCGGTGCCTGGCGGTCTTGGGAATCAAACCCATGACTTCCTGATCACAGGGTGAATGCCTTAACCACTAGGCCACCAGCTGACCCAAAATGATCATTCTGTCATTCGTGAACACAGCACACAGTGTGAACAGCACGAAATTCAACCTCTGCATTTAACCCAGGAACACGGCACCCTCAGAGGTGTCTAGAGGTCTTGAGAACTGAACCCACGACTTTCTGACTGCAGGGCGAACACCCTAACCACTAGGCTACCAGCTGCCTATACCTACGTTAATAGGGGTCTTTCTATTAGCAGGCATGCCAGCTTCAAGCTTAGCATAAAAAAACAAGAATCGAGACACGAAACTTCGTACTGATTAATGAAGTGATACTGATCTCCTCCACCCCTTCGAATACCCCCCCATTTTACTTTGTCATTCTTTCATTTGTCACTCCCTCCTTCCACCAGTGTCAATACAACTTCATTCACACAGCTAACGCTGATTTCCCTGGATACTTCATTCAGCCGTACCAAAGACTGCACACGCCTCCCTAAAGCAATGCAATGCCCTGCAGGCGTCAATGCATGGACTGCCCACTGGAATCTCTGCCCCTGTATGGCTCTGAGGGTGAAAACGAAGGTAGTGTGAATTAGCTGTGATGCTTTTGGAAATCTATAAAGAACTGCATTTAATTAAAAAATAATAATAAATACACAACAATCTCTATAAGTCAAAATAAAGATTTATACATGATTACATTTGTCTTACTGCCTTTATTCCACTACTTTTTCATTTGAGTATACTTCCAAGGCATATAGCATCCAATCAAATGGGCTAAATGACACACAGAACATAGTGTTGCTTACGTTTATGGCATTTAGCAGACGCTCTTATCCACAGCGACGTACATCAGAGCTTAAAGTAGTCCACAACTGTCCTTAAACCTGTAAAGCTATACTTAAATCAACAGCTATTTAACCAAGCTACTGTCAGCTAAGTTACACACCATAAACCCTGTCAAAGAGAAAAAGCAAGTCAGAGATTAATACACAAGTAAGGAATAACAGTTAAGAGGGTGAGTGGCTGAGGGATTTGGTAAATATATAGGAAAAGATGTATAAGAGATTAGGGCTGGCCGATATTTTCAGGCAGTATTGTGATATTTTGAAATCTCCTCTTCAGTACTTTAGACATGGCATGCCAGTTTGTAACATTTTTGGTAAGTATCGCCCCCCCATCATCATTTAGTTTAAAATTAAGTTTCAATTTGACATCGCACCAAAAATACATTTGCACTAAATCTGTGGTTTTATTTTATCCATATAGTCGGCATGCATAGCAACTAGGCTTGTTTATGCTTATTTATGGGGGTTTAGGTCAGCAGTAAATATTCTAGGCTTCAGAGAATGGGGTGTGTGTGTATATTTGAATGAATATAAACTTCATGTTTATTTCATATTTACAAAGGCCACGCAGCTCAACAAAACAAGACCGCACTCTGATTTTCTGCGGGCTGGAATGTTGAATCTTTGCGTTTTTAGCTAGTTGGGCTGCCAGCATCTTCGAACCAGCACTGCTACACTCCACACTCGCCCAGGAGGGTGATCAGGAGGAGCCAATGTGTCCCAACCCCCACGTTTCTATACATCACATACTACATTATTGAATGAATTTCTAATGACTGTGTACTATTTTTACACACTCTTCAGTGTGGTAGTCTTTGTGTCTGCGACAGGGAGAGCGGCACGTGAAAGAGCACGTGAACTGAGACCTCAATTTGTTCTCATGGGCAATTTACAATGCCATTTACAACATTGAACGTAGAACAACACATCAAATACATTTGATATATGATCCACATATAACAAAAATTTAAGACTGTCAGGTACAGGCAGAGTAGTAAAATTTGACGACCAATTACTTTATACTTGTACCTTACAGTCTAGCACTTAATGGACAAAATTAAGAGTAAGACCGCCAGGAACAGATACAAAGTAAATGGCCAAGACTAAGAGTTAACAGTTGGCGACCATTTTCTTTATATCTGTACCTGATCGTCTTGCTATTAATGGTCAAACCTAAGAGCAAAATCAACCACAGATACAAAGTAAATGGTCAAATTAAGGGTAAAGCTATGAGGTGCATTTATAAAGTAAATAGTAAAGGTTAAGAGTTAGACTGTCAGGCACAGACAGAGTGTTAACAGACCTGACATGTTTGGTCTTAATGGTCAAAATTAATAGTAAGACTCAGACACAGACGTAAACGCTCAAAATTTAGATTAAGACTGGCAGGTACAGAAGGAGCATAAAGTGTTAAGATTAAGAGTAAGACTGTCCAGTACAGACAGTATATGGTAAAGACTATAAGGCACGGATGGGGCATTAACGATGGACAGCCATTTACTTTACATCTGTACCCGATATGCTTGCTCTTAATGGTCAAATTCAAGAGTAAAACGGTCAAATGGTCGATGTTAAGAGTAAGATCGCCTGTTGCAGGCAGAGCATTAACAGTTGACTGCCATTTACATTTTACATTTACACCATTTAGCAGACACTTTTTGACACTTTTGCTCCTCTCCCTGGAGCAACTTGGGGTTAAGGGTCCTGCTCAGAAACCCAGTGGTGGTGCTGAAGGTAGGATTCGAACCCTTGACCTCTTGGTCCAGAGGCAAGTATCCTACCTACTAGACCACCATCATCCAAATTCACTTTAGATCTGTATCCAACATGCTTTTTCTTAATGGTCAAATTAGAGTAAAACATCAAGTACAGATACTAAGAAAGATTGTGAAGTACAGAGCATTAACAGCTGAGGACTATTTACTTTAAATGCGTACCTGAGAGTCTTGCTCTTAAATGGGCAAAATTAAGAGCAAAATATCAGCTACAGATACAAAGAAAATGGTTGATATTAAGAGTAAGACTGTCAGGTACAGTCAGAGTGTTAACAGTTGACGGCCATTTCAGAAAACAGCAATTTTAGACAATGGCAGCTAAAAGCCCGGCATAGTTATGTAACTATTTTAAGGGGTATTACCTAATGTGCCATGTTCTGACAGACGAACACAGAGATGGGTTTGAGGGAAAGTCTCCACGGAATCAGGGTGGTTACGTAGACACACACACACACACATACACACATACACACACATACACACACACACACATACACACACACACATTTAGTTCACGTTCTGCAGCAAAACAAATTTAAGTGAACAGGAAGCTTGCATTTAGCCAACCTAACGCATGCACACACACACACACAGAGCGGGAAAGGCACTGATCCGTTATATGAAGAAATTGAAAATGAATAAACATAACTGGGTTCCATGAGAATTCCAGAGAATAGAACCGCTTGGACAGCAGGTCGGAAACACAAGTACATGTTTATCTCACTAAGACATACACTTAAATTCATTTCTGCATCTCTGGCTTTCAGTCAAAAAGAAAAAAAAGATTGTGGGACGTCTGTATGCAACAATTAGTATGTTATGTTGTAGCACAGGTAACCATATACAGAACAAGTGTTATAACATATAACACGTTGTTTTCTTTGTTTATTTGTTTTCAAAAGTAATAGAAACATTCTAAATGATCACTTGTTCATTGGGAATGCATACATTGTAGCATAACCTAAAATAATTAACCGTAACATACTGTACTGAAACTTATATTACATTGCATTATATTGCCCTCATCAAAAGTGGCCTACAATACAAGGAAATATAACATGTAACATTTAAAAATATATATATTTATGTATGTTACTCTACACTAAAAGTCTCTTAGAGACCTAACAAACTACCTCTAATAGGGCTTCGTCATTTTTTTGGTCTAAAAATGACATAGTACTTTAAAAGTAACAGATTACAAAAAAGGAATTCCAGAAAGTAAACATTTACTTAGTTTGTATATCGTTCTTTCAGAACAATCTGAGGCACAAATGTTATACAATTCAATTCAAAATCAGTAAAACAGTATAACTGTGCGACACCAGAACTGGTACGGATGATATATTATACTGCCACCAGCCTCGATAATACTGAATAATCTAGCTTTACGTTCCACACCGCTGCGTTTTCTAATACTCTATTATGTTATTAGTCATTTATAAAAGGTTGGATGTTCATTGCTCAACCTTTAGTCAAAACAACAAGTCTTAGAAAATCCCTAGTCGTGCAGAGCCTCAGTCAGGATGTAGCATTTGTGCCGTGAGCAGTAATGAGGGCAGCTACAGGTGAACGGATTAAAACAGCAAGCAGGTCCTCCAACATTTCCGCTGTGTCCCGATGGCACTAGGATCCAGTTAAATCCCATAACCTCCCAATCACCACCACCACACACCCACCATCTCCTCTACTCTCGTCTCTGGGCTTTTATCTCCCCTCTGTTGTCTTTTCTTCCACTGTCTTCCCCTCTCTCTCTCTCTCTCTCTCTCTCTCTCTCTCGCCCCCCCTCCCCTGACGCCCTCCTCTTGTGATGCCAGCCTGCATTACCGTGCTTTAGATCAAAGAGCAGCAGGGTGGAGAGAGGCTTTTCACAGGCACTCACTCACACACACAGACACACACAGACACACAGGCAGAGACAGACACACACAGACAGACACACACACACACACACACACACAGGCAGAGACAGAGACACACACACAGGCAGACACACACAGGCAGAGACAGAGACAGACACACACACAGACAGACAGACACACACACAGACAGACAGACACAGGCAGAGACACAGGCAGAGACACACGCACGCAGACGGACACGCAGACAGACGGGACACGCAGACAGACAGGACACGCAGACAGACACGCAGACAGACAGACAGACACGCAGACAGACAGACAGACACGCACACAGACAGACAGACACGCACACAGACAGACAGACAGACAGACACGCACACAGACAGACAGACACGCACACAGACAGACAGACAGACACACACTGTTCAAAAGTTTGGTATTTACTAATTATAAACACATAGTTACATGAATTATAAGCAAATCGTTATATAAACAGCAATATAACAGCAGTAGAATGAGATATTTTATACTGTTGTATATAGATATGTTTTATGTCATATATACATACACAAACTATATTCATATATGTAGTATATACTAATTTCATACACCGTAATAAACAGTGTCATTCTACTGCCGTTATATTGTTGTTTATGTATAGATAATCAAAATAATATATAACTTATATTACTGTTGTATAGGAATAAATAACATATCTTGCCAAAATTCAATGAAACATTTCTCCAACATTTACACTTCCTCGTGGTTTAGAACAAGTTTAAGCTCTTTGCCGCATGCCGTAACAGTTTCAACAGTTTACACCAGAAAAAAATTCAGACAGCAGACGTCTGCTTGGGGTGTGTATGTCCAGCATCTGTTAGCATGTCCATAATCACAAAGACAACGGCCTTCATGCATGTCAGAGCTGGACAAAGCATGCGGCGTCACTTTCTAACCCTCCATCAGCACATCACTAAAGACACAACAAGACACCGGACAACCAAAGAGGGATGCGGATTCTCAGCTTTTAAAGGTCTTTAATAAAATCCTCTTTCTTTTCATAGCGGCCTGACCGTAGAAAGCAGAGTTGGGAACTAAATATCCACTGATAAGGATCCGTTTGACTCATCTGAGATTTTTAACGCACCCTCTTCCAAACACGCTGCATCTACACACGACACTGCAAACAAACCAAAATGTATTCCCCACCTACCATTATCAATACTCCTTGTTTATTACATTCAGCACATTTTTTAATCCTGTTGCTACCTCTATGCTGTGATTTACACCATTTTGCACACTTAACAACTGCTAGAATACAATACTGTATTCACTCCCACTAGTATTGTTATGGCTCCTGTCAGCTGCACTGTATGCTGTTTGTCCTGCATATTATTATACTGGGTTGTTTTTGCACTTTCTCCGTTTTGCAGCACATACTACCTTTTCCAACAATATATACCTCTCTGGACACTTAGCTGTAGAAGTCCTATCTGCCTATAATCTTGTTCATTAAGGCCTTCTCTTGTTTATTTATTATTCCCGGTCCTTTCTCTCTGAGTCGAGCTGAGGAGGACGGGTTCCCCTTTTGAGTCTTGGTTCCTCCCAAGGTTTCTTCCTCCTGCTGAGGGAGTTTTTCCTCGCCTCCGTCGCCTTTGACTTACTCACTAGGGGCTCGGACCTGGACTTTGTAAAGCTGCTTTGTGTAAAAAGCGCTATATACGTAAAACTAGGGATGCACCGATTGTAGTTTTCTTGGCCGATTCTGATTACCGTTTTTTTTTTGTATGTATGATCGGCCGAAACCGATTTTTCCGATTTTTTCCCCAGATAACAGAAAATTAGAGCTGCTGCATGTAGTCGACGACAACACCACAAATAAATGGGTTTCAACATTTTTAATGTAACTTTCCCTGTTTACTTTTATAATAGTGACATATGATAGTAGCAACTCTACAGCAAATACAAACTAAAATCTAATTTTCTTTAATATAAAGCTTTTTTTCATACATTTTCTTTACAAATTTAAATAAATAAAATGTAATACATAAACAAATAAATAAACCCTCCCCAAAAAAGATCGGTTTGAAATCGGCAATACCTGCGAGTGATCAGGCCAAAAATTGTCCGTTTCCGATCACTGGCCGATCGATCAGTGCATCCCTACATAAAACTGAATTGAATTGTGTATATGACTGAAATAACATCTACTCGACTTGGCTTGATGCTGATACACACATTTATAAAACTGGCACAAAAGCAACAATCCCCTGGATTAACTTTACAGACTACTGTAACAAATGCTGATGGGATCATAATAGTAGTAAAATGAATCAAATGTAGACTCTTTATCACAGTAACCCGGCGTCACGTTCTGTTCTTTTGAAAGTACAATAATCGACCATCAAACACGGGTTTGTTTTATCACTAAGCACTGATGCAATCCAGATAATCACATTCAAACAACTATCAGCCTGTATGGTTCCAATATTAAGCATGTCTACATGTGTAAACAAAAGTAAAAATGATGCAGAGCGTAAATAAACGCATTTAAAAGCTCAGTTGGTGCCATTTCTGCAATGTTCAAAACTGGGTTCGGAAGGTGAGGCATCAAAACACTGTAGTGAACAAGAATCGATGCAAATGATTCAAGCAAAACTATTACAGTCATTGATTCTGCTTTACGAGTTTAAGGGTGGTTGCAGGGCATGAAAACAGGCAAAGAGATTTTATTCATAGTTCCTCCAACTATTTTAAAAACTTGATAATAATATATTTCGATAAAAATATATGTGCTAATGTTGACAAACTGACCTGCATAGAAGTCAGTTTAAGGGATGTAATAACACTATTTTTCATTCTGAGTTCAACGTTTTGCACAATACTCAATTTTTTATGTGGTAAAATTTGTCTAATTTATCTCATTTTTACTGTGTCTGACAAAATACACCCCCAAAATCACCCCCCTAGAATTAACAGATTATGGTGCAGGTGCTCACACAGCATAAGCTCTTTCTATTGATCGGATGCACCTAGATGCCTTCTTTTAATCACAGTAGTTTCCACCAAAGATGAGGCCACCATAGGAGTATTGTTTAATATTTCTATTTTCAATCCTGCACTAAATTCATTACAGCCTTAATTGCTGCACTTAACTATGCAAAACACTATTTGTAAGAATACGGTGCACTTTATAACATACTATAATTTCCGTAATGCATTCAAATGCATCCGTTTCTGCCTCAAAGCACAACGTTTACAGGATTTTCGTCAAAAGTGTGTGGATGACGTCTACATGAGGTTTCATGTACGCTCGAATACAGCAGGACACAAACTGTGAATGTGTTTAGGGTCAGATCTCGTACACAACACCTTGGATTTAGCATCGGTGCCTCAGAGACAATCTCTCGCTAAGCCCTCGACAGCTTGGTCGAGGAGCTTTATCAGACATGTTAAATGGCTTAAGCACATGGTGTAATGTGCATAATACTGTATCGAGCGGGTGGCCCACAGTATTGATTCATCAACTGAGCCTATATGAATATGACTGGGTTATGTAATCCTTTTCAAAGCGATGAGCAACTCCATAATCCATTGTTTTCCAGTCAGAAAAAAGTTCTGGCAACTAATAAGAAATCCAACCATTGTCCGCCGGTAACATTTAGATGTAATTTACTGCAATTTAAAGCGTCTGCGCACATCGTCTGCATATTGACACTTCATCCAAATAGGAAAAAAAGGGAAATGAGAGCAAGGAAAGAAAAACACACTTGAGTTTTACAGCCTAAGCTTAATTTAATTACCATCAGGGGAGGCCGTGAAGCCAAAACATTAACTAATCAGCTAATTAAGCTCCATATGCTTAATTTAAGAGCACGTTTTTCTTGTTCTTTTCCAAGTGGCCTCAAAAATATTGGCAGACTCATGCTAGCCCAGAGCAGAGCCTCAGCTGTTCTCACACCCTACATCCACCAGCACCCCTTACACTGCCCACCTGTGCTTACGGGAACTAGCAGCTTACGGCTGCCTGATTTTCTAAACTGCTTTCATAGGTTAGCTGCTTTCATTTTTTCCCTCTAAATGTGCGTTTTCGCTCGATTAATCACGGCCAATGAAACTCCCATGCCTGATCCTGTTGCTGTAATGAAGGCGAGTTATTCTATGAACTGCCATTTTTTTAATATACAAAAATGACAGAGGCACATAAAACAAACCGTGAGCTGTTTTTATGCCGCTACTTCTCGTGTAGGAAATAACGATGTCTCTTCAGACTGGGTGTGTCTGTCCCTCTGATTTACAATCACCAGCACTCCCTATCATGAAACACAATAACTACCTGTTTATGACCCTCAGACATACTTCATCAATCAAACTGCGCTTTTGTTACCATTTTATTTTTACACAATTTTACTTTCTGAACAGATCTCTTCTACAAATAAAACATAACTGATATTTGTTCAGGTAACAGTCTGGTTCAACCAGCATAGCCAGTTTTTTTTCATTATAGCAAAACGTTACCAAATCAAAACATGCCTAGTCCTGTGCACCTCAACCACTACGGATCTGAGAAAATGGGATCATGATGAATGAACATGGTTTAAAGTTTTGCAGAAGATTTTTGCGAGGGCGGATGGCAGAAAATGTCAACAGAATATTATAAGCTCTACAAGTTGCAAAAATGAAGTGCGTTTATATGAGTGGAGGGGGAAGTCGAGGCACGTGCTGTCCGACTGTAAGGCAACACATAACATCTACACACCTTCACTGGTAGACAGCTGGTGGCTAGAGAGTTGTAATTTTGAGCAAGGTACCATCTCCACACACTGATCCCCAAGTGCTGTTTCTGACTGCCCACCTTCCCTCTGAAGGTCGTGGGTTTGAATCTCAGGACTGCTAGTAGCACCACCGAGGCACCGTCCGACACACACACTGCTGCCTGAGCCAATTTGTTGACATTTTCTGCCAAGTAACTTCATATAATAGTTGTAGATATATGATGCTGAGTGCATTTTAATAATTTACTATATGTGCAGCGCTGTAGAATACTGCATTAACACCAAACCACTTTCACCTCCAGTCCCAAACCTTCCCCACAGCCGTACACCTTTCCTATAGCCTCACACGTTCACCTCCAGCCGTATACCTTTCCTTCAGCCCCAACAGTTTCACCTCCAGCCCCACATCTTCCCTTCACCCTGGAGGAGACGCACCAACAAGTTGGACGGAGAGGTCAGAGCTCCGGACAGAGTACTCACGTATCGGCTGATGAGGCTCCGGATCGTGCTGAAATCCATCCTCTTCCAGCCGGGGCTCCCTTTCCTTCGTCTGCTCCTCTGCTCTTTTCTGGGGGGAGGTGGAACGCTAGCTGGTTCTCCTCTCCACTCTCTGCTGCTCCATGTCTGCTCTGTTCTGCTCTGGTCTAGTCTGTCTGACGCTCTTCCTCCTGTGGGACTTCACAACCAGAGACCTAGCACTACACCTCTAATTTTGCTCTTTCAGAGGTTTTAATTCGCTAGGAAGGTGGAGACGTTGTCATATTTTCTTTTCTTTTTTTTCAAGCGTCCTTTCAGAAGAATAAATAATAATAATAATAATAATATTTACTATTATTATTATAAAGCCCCGGGCTGAATGAACGCTACTTCTTCCTAAACAAGTGTTGCCTCCGCTCTGTTCTCCTTCCCCTCGCTCCTTTTCTCTCTCTCCCTCCCTCACTTCCCCTCCCTCCGTGTATCTCTCTCTTTTTCTCTCTCTCTCTTTTTCTCTCTCTCTCTTTTCTCTCTAACCCTCCCAGTACTGCCCCTTTACTCTCCTCCCTAGCCAATCAGAATCGTCTTTATCCCGACGTCACTGGAGCCGCAAAGAGCATGCGCACTTCTCACAGCACCCTCCCTCACGCCTAGACCACTTCGGAGTGATGGAGTACCACTGGAGTGAGCTGGAGTGGAGTTTGTAATCCAAAAATAACTAGTAAACATAATTAGTACACATCACCGTACTACTGCTGCATGCAATCAGATCTGCACAGCAAAGTTTCAACGTCTAGTTAAAGAAAAGCCATCCTGCAAGTCAATGCAGCTGAACTTGCTTTATCTCATAGTTTTTACTAGTTTGTCAGTATTATATCTCAAATCTGAGGTTTTATTATGGGTGCCTACTAATAAATGTGAAATATATATATCGGTTCAACATCTGAATGTGTTTTTTTGTGTAATTATATACAATTCGTTAGTAACAGTATAACAATATTTTAATGTATTATTCATTATGAATTTGTTATTCATCCGTTGTATATATTGTTCATCTACTGCATATATATAGTACTATTTTAGCACCACTCAATAACTTTATACATTCATCTGAAAAGTATTTGCACTGTGCTATACGTAATTCTTATTTGTTATTCACTACTTATTTTAAAGTAAAGTGGCCCCTTACAGTCATGCATGAACACAGCACAGCACACGGTGTGAACAGTGTGAATCTGTTCTCCGCATGTAACCCATTCACTAAGTGAAGCAGTGGGCAGCCAGCAGCACAGCACCCCAGGAGCAATATGTAGGGATGGTACCTCGGGACCACTAGCAGCCCTGAGATTCAAACCCACAACCTTATGATTACAACTCCCTAACCAACCAGTTCACTTATTCTTATTTTATATCACTATTATTTTTGCTCTTTTCTTGCATAATCTAGGAGCTGGCAAGGTAATCATTTCACAATATGTTCACCTTTTTGTTCAAGTTTATTTATGTAACACATTAGCATACACAAAAGTCATTCATTGTGCTTTACAGAAATCGAATACAAAATAAATTAAAATAGAATTAAACAGAGTAGAGGAATGTAAAAAAAAAAGCACAGTGTGAAATTATTTTTTTGTATTTAACCCATTCATCAAGAGAAGCAGTGGGCAGTCAGCAATGCAGTGCCTTTGCTCAGGTGGACCTCAGTGGTGCCACTTGCAGTCCTGGGATTCAAACCCACATCCCTCTGAGCACAGGAGCAACTCCCTACCCACTAGGCCATTAGATGCCCCACTGCTTTAAAATTAATTCTATTCTGAACTGGGAGCCAGTGCAAGGACCTGAGAATTGGAGTAATGTGCTATCTTCTCTTGGTTTAGGTAAGAACTCTGGCAGCAGCATTTTGAATGAGCTGGAGCTGCCTAATTGACTTTTGGGGAATCCCAGTGAGGAGAGCGATGCAATAGTCAACGCTGTTAGTCTTGTTTGGATATGTTCTGGATAAATATGTGACAAATACAGCTCTTGAATCCTCCCTCAGTGGCCTGCAGCTCACTGTAACTGTAGGAGAAAGGTAGGAACCCTTTGTGTGTTCTGGTTTTACAGTGGGTCGTATTTTTACAGTGGGTCGTATTTTCATTCCACTTTATCCAATAGACATAGACTGAAAGTCACACATAAACCTTTAAGAATGCCTACTTAAGCTGTTTCATATTTGTATTTGTTCGTACTGTACGAACAAATTTACATTTGTAAAGCAAATTTATATAACAGTACGAACAAATGTATATTTTACTGTTTCTATTTCTATATATTGCCCAGTCATTTTTTATTTTATTACATTAACAGTCACCGTATGTGACAAATACAGCTTTCGAGTCTTCTCTCATGTCATTGTAAGGGTGGGAACAAAAAGGTAGGAACCTTTGGTGTGTTCTGGTTTCACAGTGGGTCGTATTTTCACTCGGCAGTGTGTTTTTTTCCCGCTCCGTTTCTAACCGCGGCCCCTTTTCGGCGGGTTGTGTTAAAATGGCGAGCCGACAGAGGAGAAACGAGGCTGGACAGGACTAAAGAAGACCTCTACACTTAAAGGACCTGATTTTGAGCAGTGCAGAAGGGAACCGATGGCAGCTTTGGATCAGAAATCCCCCAATGTGCTCCTGCAGAGCCTGTGCTGCAGGATCACGGGCAAGAGTGAAGGTAACGACAGGCTAGGCTAACATCAACCAGCCGTTATTGATTAAAACACAGCTGTCCACAATCTTCTAAAATTGGTACTTGACTCACCTACAGATCCCTTTGTCTATTTAAAGTGCGCCTAATCAAAAACGTAAGGTTGTCCTGCTGTACACCTGTCAAAAAAGCCTCAAAAATGTCAACAGCACTGACAGGAGCATCTTTGTTGGTACTATCTACAGCAGCACCATATTCACCTTATGCAATCAGTGCCTGCACAGGAGGAACTATAAAATCTTTTAAACGTGTTTTTTAAAAGCATTCTTGACCGTTATTAATCACCGTCGTTAGCTGGCCTGGTCATCAACACCTCGATCTCTTATCTAAGCTAGATCAGATAGCAGAGATGCCTCGTAGATTAGATTAAAATTGATGCCCATGCAGAGAGGTGAGACGTGAATGTCATCCAGAGATGTGCTTTTGATAGGGTGGTGAAGCCTGAATTATTCAGGTTGCCTGGCAAATGCAGGAGTGCCTGCTGCTCCTAGCAACTGGGTGACTGAGACACCGTCTGGAAAAAAGTATTGGGACAGACCTGTTTATCAGGGTTTAGTCTAGTGAAAGGCTTAATCTTAATGTTGGACAACAAAATGCTTCCAATTTTGTGGACACAGTTTGGGGAAGAACCATTTCTATTTCAGTATGACTGGCTCAGTGCATAAAGTAAGCACCATAGGGACATGGTTGGATGAGTTTGTTGTGGAAGAACTTGACACGTAGCCCTGACCTCAACCCTCATCAGAGATTACAAGCCAGGCCTTCTCGTCCAACATCTCATCTCGACCTTATAAATGCTTTACAGAATGAATGGACATGAAGGCAAAAGTTGGATCAACTGCATATTAAAGTCTGTGTATTTGAATGCAATGTTATTAAAGTCCCTATTGGCGTAATAGTTAGTTGTTCCAGTACCTTTGTCCATATAGTGTATCTAGATGCAACGAGTTTACCTCCTTTAAGGTGAGGTTGTTATTGATCCCTAGTTGTGCATGTATTCGTGCTTGGTCTCCATACAAGAGGACTGATAATCGAATGGAACCCACTGGTGCTTACACATATGAGCCTAGGCTCGCAGTGTCCAATGCCAAGCATTCAGCTAGATGTGTATAAAGGCCCCAGCATTGGATCATGGTTATTTGGTTGGGTAGAACACCACTGAATACCTTTTATACATGTTGATATGTGTTGGTGATCAAGAACTAGTCATCCATGGCTGAATGCAATCAAATCCTGCAACATCTAGCATAAAGCCTTCTCAGCAGGCCAGAGGCTGTAACTGGGGCAAAGATGGGACAGACTATTATTATTAGTAGTGCAACGGATCAAAAAATCCACGGATCGGATGATGGTTTTAAGTCACGAATCCGGATCAGTTTTCGGATACATTTATTTAAGTATTTTTTGCCCATTAAAAACATTCAACTCGAGACTCATTCCACTCAATTATATAACGACAATATAGGGCATAATTATTTCCTTTCATGTGGACACAATCAAAAACAACTTTAAAATGCAGT
>JBBPDC010002165.1:0-14090 GCA_037974485.1 Hemigrammopetersius urotaenia | reverse complement strand
ACCTATAATGAATGACCTGACTTAGTCTTCCCGGCAGACAGACAAAATGTGTCTGCCATGTTGTGGGGTTGTTTGAAGGGGTGTGTTTTTTCGGGATTGCATTACGTAGTGTGTGATTTATCGATGACCCTTTCCTTTCATGATTTAAGTAGCTCTGGTGTTGCTATACCCTGAACATCTCTGTAATAGATCTACAACAATGGCTACACCGTCTGCCACTTTTGGGGGTTTTGATAAGAAGAGGATTGATCTCACACCCATCACCAACAGGGTTACCGACTCTGAAATCTCCTTTGCACCAAAAAAGAGAAAACCTGAAAGTTTGGTACGTTTTCTTCAAAATGTGGTGGATGCGGAGGAATATGAATGGAGCTTGTCTGATGGACGTGTTGGTGGCTATGTTTTTGACAAAGAAGAATGTTGTGTGAAATTATACACCGTGGATACAGACTGTGAGGCATTAACAGACGACGCACTACACTTATCATTCTCTGCCAAAGATTGGAAATTGTTCAGGAATAAGGTTTGGAGAGACCTCGAAGTTCCTGGTTTGAATAGTGTCTATAGTGCGGTGTGGGACAGCACGACACATCAAAGGTGTTACTACGTATTTGTCAACAGTTTTGAGAGGGATCCTCAGGATTACATTTACATGTGTTGTGGTGAATATACGATTGTGAATGACAGATTTGAGATTGATGTGGAGAAAGTAATACAAGACCTGAAAGTGATGTATCCCTGGAAAGATGCGCATGCATTACACAATGTTTTCAAGAAGATAGACAGATTGTTCAACTGGAGCGAACTTTTGGACAGATACAGAGATATCAAGGTTCGGCTTTTTCAGACATGCGCCTCAGACCCTAAGTGCGACTGTGGGGCGTTGCATCTAGAATCACCACCCCTCATCTACAAGCATTAAAAAAAAAAAAGGTTGTAATGCATGCATAGACCATACGATCTCTGAGGCGACATGACTACTCCTGTGTTACTAGTGGATGAAGTTGCGATGGCAGAAGAGTGTGTGCTGTTTGATAATTTGTGTAAAAGTCTCAAAGAAATGGATTTGCAACCTGTGTACGGTGAAAGGACTACCGAAACCTCAACAGCATTGTCGCCGTCAGGCGAGTGTGGGGTCACTCAACCTACCAGAGAAGATGTGGATGGAATGACAACTCCGGAGGTTTTAAAACTTATAAAGAGCTGTGTGTGCATCGTTTTGCAACACGTTATTAATAGGATGTTGAACGAGAGCTGTTTTGGTTGTGAAGTGGATCACCCCAGCCAGCGTCAGCATTCCTGCCTTTACGAACCTGTCGCATACTATTACCAAACGCACATTGTGGACATAAAAGAGAGACTGTTCAAAACTGGGGTGCTGCAGGTCATCGTGCAGGTCTTGAAGACATATGGACTACACTTGCCCACTCAAAAGATCTTTGGTGCTGTGGAAGCCTTTGTCTATGAACTTGAGGAAGAACCGTACATTTGTGAGAAACTGAGGAATATCGAGGAAAATCTTGTTGACCGTCAGCGTGGGCAGTTTGTTTATGACACGTTGCAGGGTCTGTTGAAAAAGAAGTGATATTATGGCGGGGTCAATGTGGTAGAAATACCTAGTCAAAAGATGCATGTCAGAACAATGTTTGAAGAACATTATGATATTTTATGTTAAATGTTAGACTTTCTTGTTACCCTGCATTGTGAGTTTGTAATCTTGTTAAAAATAAATAAATGTTTGTGAAATCGTAACAGACTGTCATTTATTTGTTGGGTAGGTATCATGACAGACCTTCTAAAATCTGTTTACTACACACCCTCCAATGAGGGGTCTTTTGGTGGTAAAACAAGATTAAAACAGGCTGTGTTCAAAGACACAGGGGTACGATTGTCTGATAAACAGGTCTCTGATTGGTTATCTGGAGAGGATGCCTACACACTTCACAAACCCATACGTGTCAACTATAGGAGGAATAGGGTTGTGGTGTATGGTATAGACAGACAGTTTCAAGCAGACCTGGTTGATATGAATGCGTACTCAAAGGAGAATGACAACTTTAAATACATGCTGATCTGCATAGATGTTTTTAGCAAATACGCATGGGTACGTATTTTAAAAAACAAGACAGGCCCCGAGGTTGCTTGTGCGTTTGAATCTATTCTGAAGGAAGGCCGGGTACCTAAAAAGTTACAGACTGATCGTGGAAAAGAGTTTTTCAACAAACACTTTCAGAATGTACTGAGTAAATATGAAATTCTGCATTTCGCCACAGGAAGTGAATTAAAGGCTAGTGTCGTTGAACGCTTAAATAGAACTATTAAAAGCAGGATGTGGAGGTATCTAACAGCGGTCAATTCTAAGCGGTATATTGACATCTTACCAGATTTAATCAAATCCTACAACAACAGTTTTCACCGGAGTATTATGATGAGACCTGTAGATGTTACCAAAGAAAAAGAAAACAACGTGTTTAAAACATTGTATGGCATAGGGGATGCAAAGGACAAAAATGTAGCATTTAAATTCAAAAAAGGCGATGTTGTTAGAGTTTCTAAAGTGAGAGGTGTATTCACAAAGGGTTATGAGGAAAACTATACACAAGAATTTTTTACCATATCTGACTGTATACCCCGAATACCGCCAGTCTACAAATTAAAAGACTATGATGACGATATATTAGTTGGTACTTTTTATGAGGAAGAGTTGCAAAAAATCAGTCTTGACAGAAATAAAACATTTAAAGTCGAGAAAATTTTAGAAAGAAAGAAAGTCGGGCGGAAACCAATGGTTTTGGTTAAATGGTTAGGATGGCCTTCAAAATTTAACAGTTGGCTCCCTGAAAAAAATGTGATTGATATATAACCCCCCTTTTTAAAATCAGTGTTTAAAGACTCTGTGTCTCATTTGCTTCGGACAACATCATGGGTGATGAGGGTTTTTATGTGACACTACCGTGCAATTCGTCTCAGACTCTGTACCCAGACAACCAGATTTCCAAGTACAGAACTAAGCTTGCAAGGCCACTAATATTGAAGGGTGTTTGGGAGGTTGGCTTAATTGAATTTCAGTATCCAAGAACATGGGATACTTTTCAAGATAGTGACAGTGTTTTCATTCTCACTGATAAAAATTCCAAGTTATCCACACGGGTCAAGCTACGTGTCGGGTATTACCCAACTATTACAGCTCTACTCTCTGAGATCAACAGTCAACTCGTACAATACGGTGTAAAACTCGGTTATGATGATGTCATAAATAAGATTACTGTTGATGCTAAACAACATGTAACATTAACATTCTATGGAAAACTTGGATCAATTTTAGGTTTTAATAATGAGGAGGTTTTCGACCCACATGAACAAAAATTTGCTATTCACCCCGTCGATCTGTATGGTGGGGCGTATTCCCTATTTGTATATAGCGACATTATAGAATATCAAATTGTGGGTGACTATTTTGTACCTCTACTGCGGTGTGTACAAATAACCGGAAAAAACAAAGAGGTAGTCACAATTAAATACGACAAAGCACACTACGTACGTGTGTCTAAAGCTCACATCAGTGACATAGCCATAGAGGTGAAGACCGATCAAAACCACAACGTACCGTTTAAGTACGGTAAGGTAGTTGCAAAACTCCATTTCAGACCTGTGAAACAAATTCCACAACTTTAAAACAATGAAGCCTTTTAACCCATACGCAGACCCCCAGCGATATGTCACCTATTATCAAAATCAGGCCGGAGGTCTACTCCCGGGATATGTTGGGGGCCCAACAATGTATGGTGCAGGTATCGGCGGTCTTTTCAGAGGCCTTTTTCGAATGGCGATGCCTCTGTTGAAAAAAGGCTTCAGCATTGTCAAACCGCATCTAAAGACAGCTGCTAAAAACATTGTTACTGAAATCGTCGGTAATGTAATGCAACCGCGTCGCAATGATGGCGGGCAGGATGGCTCAGGCATGCTAGTGATGCAACGTAAATCTGTGAAAAGACCCCCAGGCGTGAGGCGTTCACAACGTGATCAGAAAAACAATGTAAAGAGTAAGAAGAGGTCAGTGTCACAAAGGAGCTCACGGGGTAAACAACGCAAAGGTCAACGTGTTAAAAGAATTTGTAAAACTATCTTCTAATCATGGCTCTATTACACGGGATGTCGGAAGAATGTGTCAAATCAGAACTGGACTTGTTCACGGTTCCCATGACGCAAACGGCTATAGAAAAAAACACATATGTGGAAGTACCACCTATTTCAGCCCTATCTGACGCGGCTCCTTTGGAGTTTTTCATTGCTGGAAATGGCGAAGACTATGTTGATCTAAACAACACACTTCTGTTCACAAGGATCAAAATCACAAGACCCGATGGTACGGACATAGCTGATGGTGCTGCTGTAGGTTTGATAAACTACCCAGCTGCCACCATATTTTCTCAGGTCGATGTTTCGTTGGGTGATAGGTTGATCTCGCAGAGTTCAAACACATACCCTTATCGTAGTATCATAGAGTGTTTGATCAACTATGACCGCCACACGTTAGAATCACTTTTCTCTGCCGGACTGTTTTACAAGGACACGTCTGGGCATATGGATGTGGCTGACCCAACAGGTAACAATCGAGGTCTGACAAAGCGGGCTGCATTTTCAAACGCCAGCAATGTAGTTGAATTGTTGTCACCTATTCACAGCGATATATTTTTTCAAGAAAAATTAATGCTAAATGGTGTGGACATTAAAATCAGAATGACCCGAGCTAAGGACGAGTTTTGTCTAATGCGTCGTGGAGATATAGCGTACAAAATCAACATTCTTGCCGCTTCTTTATTTGTTAAAAAAGTTTCTGTATCCCCGGCCGTAAGACTAGGTCATGCTCAGGCTCTCCTCGCCACCACAGCTAAATATCCAATTGATAGAGTATATCTAAAAAATTTTTCTATACCAGCAGGCACGCGTGTTTCCAATCAAGAAAATTTGTTTCTAGGAACGCTACCCAAATCTATTGTGATAGGTATGGTTGATAATGACGCATTTACAGGCACGTACGATAAAAACCCCTTTACATTTAAGCATTATGACTTAGAATTCTTGGCTGTCTATGTGGATGGACAACAATTTCCTGCCAAACCCTTACAGCCACAATATCTAGAGGGTTCGGCTGTGCGCGAGTATTACCAGCTTGCTTTAGCCTCTGGGAGGCATTTAAAGAATAGGGCTCTGTCTATTGACAGAGAGGATTTTTTGAATGGGTACACCCTTTACGCCTTTAACCTCACACCGGACGAAGAGTGTGGACAACATTTGTCATTAATTAAGTCAGGAAACATTAGGCTGGAAACACGTTTCAGACAACCATTACCAAACACTATCAATTTGATAGTTTATGCCATATTTGACAGCATAATCGAGGTTTCCAATCGTAGACAAATTCTGGTAGATTACTACTGAGAAAATGAATACCATTCAGCTATCCGCAATTATGGATAAAATTTTAGCAAACACACATTTTCTTGGTGTGCTAGCTTGCGATCAATTACCCAAAAGAGCGGTCCAAAAATTACCATCATCTGTGATAATTAACACACATAGTTCAGACCTTCCGGGCGAGCACTGGTTGGCTGTGTACATAACAGAGGATCGTGTTGGGTGTTTTTTTGACAGTTTTGGTAATAGCCCAAGCAACAAGATGTTTCCACCATCCGTTTACGAATTTTTAAGAATCACATGTACAAGTCTACAATTTTCAAACAAACAAGTACAGGGTTTTACATCGGTCACATGTGGTCAACATTGTGTGTTCTTTCTCTATCAAATGTCAAGGGGTTTAGACTATGATGATGTAATTTGTAAATATTCTGATGACTTAGCTAAAAATGATGATATGGTTTTATTGTTTGTGAAAAAATTACAACCGTGTATTTGTATTTCTAACGTGCTTAACTGTATACAACATGCCCAAATGGGTGAAATGTTTATAAAGAAACGTTAATGTACTACAATGATAAATAAACAAGGCTAAAAACAAATTATGATTTGTACGTTTTTATTTTAATTTGTCAAATTGATAGAAATATTATACATTACTACATTTCAATGAAAACACATTACATTCTGACACACAATATACATTTTTCCAAAAGTAGAAAAAAACAAACAAGTAAATAATAAATAAATAAAATTAAAAATAACACAAATGAATATATACAAATATACCTTACACCAACTAGAATTCAAAACTTAATCCATGGTGTTGTATCCAAACGAGGTGATGTAAATATGGGGTGTTCTGAATCCTTGTCAGGCGTGTCATAACAATGTATATCTATCTTTTTAAAAGAATTGATATCCTCTTTAACCTGTCTGTTTGGAACTGTAGAGAGTGGTATGTTTAGCTTGGCAATAGCACTCAAAAATTCACGCCACCCCTGAGGTCTCCTATGAGGGTTCACCATCTGTGGTGTTGTGACACTTTTCACCAAGTCAAATATGTGTGAACCAGGTATGACCGTACCTTTATAGACAAACTCACCCGTTTCACTCCAAGATGCTAGATCACGTGAGTTAACCATTTTTTCCAATATGTATTGGACATTCTTTTTACTTCTCGATGACACGTTTTTTAAAACCTCTTTAACTACCCGATCACCCTCGTCAGCATCGGCTACGTAGTGTGTATCTGTAGTATTGACGTTTATGGATGCTTGTGGTATCCTCAATGTTAAACTGCCGGTCTCAAGCTCACCCTGCCTCACCAATGACAAATATCTCTGCAGCAATGAGGTATACAGTTTGGCTTTTTCATGCTGGTTCAAATCAGTTCTGCTTAAAATATTTTTTATAGACGTGTCCAAATCGTTTTCAACAGTTTGCCTTAGAGGCTTCGCTGTATCATCATTCTTTAATCTATCCAACTCTCTTTGAGGTACCAAATACAATTTCTCGGCATATTCCATTGGATCTATCGCTGTCTTGAAGCGATTAGGCTGCTTATAAAAGGTACAGCAATGCTTAAGAGAGGCAGAAGAAAACCTCCCTTTTGATTGATCGTACGCCTCTTTCTATGTATACCAATCTTTTTATCAGCAATAAGCTTTATCGTCGTTTTCTTCTTTTCCAATTTTTTATATTGCGAATTTGATAGTGGTATGGTACCACGTAGTATGTTCAACGCTACTTCACACAGGGTTAGGATTAACTCATCCGACGCTGTTTGTAAAATGAGATCTCTCTGTGCTGGTTTAGCTTTAAGTAAGAGTTTCAAAAGTGGTAAGTTTCTATGGATTCTTTTAGACATTGCCGGTTTTGTGTCTCAACTTTTCTTCTGAACATAAACAGCCGGATACTCTGAAAGCAAGTCTGTTCTGAGACGACATGAATCTGGGGTTCCGGCTTTATAATCGATCAGGAGATACCCGTAGGGTTTTTCTGTTGCGTTTTTAAAACATTCCAGAAAAAACTTTGTGTTACCAGGATACATCTGTCTAGCCAAAATGGCAATCTGGTTATTGTCTCTAGGGTTTTTGAAAAGAATTAGATAATTTGTGTTTAAACTGATTGTTCTGCTAGATTTCCCCTGGAAAAATAAATTCTGAACCAGGTAGATGGCACTGAGGTTACGGTGATGCACATATTGTGTAAACACTTTTTCAACCTGTGTGTTGCTACTAGCGTCCTTCATCACATCGTCTATAATCAACAAGTTGTTTTTGGTCACAGGCAGGAGTTCGTCATCATCTAGAGCAGTGGGTATTCCTTCCACGAATTTGATGTCTCTTATTTTCAACAATTCATCATAAAGAGGTTGCCAACAGTCGTAGATGTACACAACATTCTCAATTTTATCACATATCGTATTATTAGCATTAGCAATTAACATCTTTACAAAAAATGTTTTTCCAGAGTTCGATGGACCACTAATTACGCAAGAAAATGGATGTTGCAGTCGGAAATCAAAACCTGTAACATCTCTTAACCCCATACCGGTTTTATCCATTGCCCCCCACCCCCAACCTTTTCCTCAGTAGCCGTAAGGTAATGTTGAAAAATCAGCAAGTAGCACACGTTTGTTGTACACAACTTTGAAACGTTTAACAACTGATTTGTTTTTCAGTGTGAGGCGTTTTTTATCACGCACAATGTTGTCAGTACGGGCAAGGATGTGTAGTGCGCTATCTCTGTTCACCATGTGACTGTCAACAAGGTCAATCAATGTGTCTAGTTTGATTACCTTTGAGTTTTCAGCATTCAGTGTGATTCCTTTTGCTTTCATGCATGTTTTACCACTAGCCGTGCGATACCCATACGTCTTTGGACCCCCTGAGCAAAACTCTGTGATGTAATCCCCATAGCCAATTTCATCTGTAAGATCACCTAGATATGGTCCAAGGGGTGGCTCCCAGTCACCGTCATTTGAAACAAAAATCAAACTGTCTGTGTCACTGTAAAGCAGTCTCTCACCCAATTTATCCATAATATTATACAACTCTAGGCGTGCATGTGCTGTAGTAAATGCACCAACGAACACATTTATGTCATTCGTTCGCCCACTGTTTCCATCGGCATAACGCCACTGAACCAATGCAACATCTTCCGAGACAAATGAAAAGTGTGTGACCTCATACTCATTACCAAATATGTATCTAGCAAACTGCTCAGGATCCTTTAACATATCGGTCACAGGTAGGTTCTCACGCATGGAAAAACGACCCCAAAGTGAATTAAGAAGGAGTTTGTTTATGCTTCGCATTGCCTGATTTGCACATATTCTATCAGGATTCAACCTGATACCCTCCTTCTCAAAATAGTCATCAATGTAGGCTCTCTTCTGATCCTCTGACACCACATGTGCCGGGTAGCCACTAGCTTCCTGTTTGTACTGTAAAAATGTTTTTACATACCCGGAAAACAGTGTCTCTGACCTCTGGGGAAAATGCCATACCTCGTCCACCCTAACTACCACATATCCCTTCTCTATAGCTTTCATCAGCTCAATGCTAACCCAGCAACCAGAAAGAGCCCTTTCTTCATCATTATGTCGACAGGGTGTGATCTGACACTCTTTTTCAGCACATGTTCTACAAAGAGGGAACATTAATTTACCATTACAGCGGTAGGGTAGGACAGGATGAAGCAGAGCACGTGGTGGATGAACAGTTGCTTTGACTAGCCCATAGTAATTTTCAAGAGGTCCAAAGTCTTTCAAAATAATTTGAGGGTGCCCGATTGGGTAGCTTTTCCGAGCCTGACAGAATGGGTATAAACTAGTGAAATCGACGTACCGAATTTTCTCTCCATCTTTAACCTTATGGTACAGTTTGTATGCATTTGTTCTACCACCAAACAGACTATCCCTTGGTTTGAGACGCTCAGGGTGTGTGTATGTGGACATAAACTCGATAACTAGCGGATCGCTTTGCTTCGCATTTTTCCACTCACATTCCCACATAACTTCGACTTTTAGCCCATACGTCTTGGTGAGTGTTTCTACTTTATCATTAAAGCGTCGTCTCAAAATGCCGTATGGCACGTTCGACAAAGGATGTGTGTGATTCGGATTATAACGACATGTGTGCCCGTGGTGCATACATCCGTTAAATTCTAAACAAATCCTGTCACCGTCTTTTTCATAATAACCGTCAAGATAATATTTACCAATCATCATCTCACCTCCGGTTAAAGCATGGTGTACATTAACGTTTCTGGTTGTCCTGACAAATTCTAACCACTCGATGGAGATGTTTGAAAACGCTTTGTGCTGTTCAATGTATGCGCTGTTATGCGTATGAGCTAGTGTGTCTCTGTCGAGAAAATGTGTCTTGTACACAGTCATACAGCAGGATGCTAGTGTGGTTTGGCTAAAGGGGTCTATTTCCGTGCATTTGATAAACTCTTCACGGTATTTTATACAAGCCTCACGTAGTAGAATGACATCGTTTCTGCCATAAGTGTACAGTTCCTTTTGAAAGTCAAAAACCTTGTTACCAACTCCATCGTACCACTCATTAAACACAGCCTTGTCTTTATCAGACATAGTGTCATAACCATAGTACACCTTGTCAGGATAAGGACCACGATAATTGTTGTTTTCACGTTTGTTAAATTTGTGTGGAAAATACCCCTTCTCAACAGTCGACAGATTTAAGGCCGCTGTTGTTTTGGCCAAACGCATCGGAATGAAAGAATAACTGTCTATGTACCGCTGCTTAAAACACCTGTCATACATGAAAATCAGTCTACACCCCATCATTGTAATTTTTAACGTAACCCCCATTTTAGAAAAATGTTCCAACAGAATGAAATTGTCAAATCCAGCGGCATTATGCGCCATCCATGTATACCCCACATACTCGGGGCGTCTAAACTTATCCAAAAGCCTGTCAATACAATCGTACCCTTCGGCTGTAAATTCATCCCCATCAAATGTAATAGCACAAACAAAGTTAGCCTTATGTTTGTCATCTTCATACCGTGTCTCAAAGTCAAAGAAAATATACTTGTTATCAAATCTTTTCGCTTTAATAGGCTGTATGTAGCAGGCGTGTTTAGCATCGGGTGACAATTCCTCATTACAATGAATACAACGGCCAGTTACACATTTGTGGGGTTTTGGGTTTTTTACATTAACATGATAACGTCTGTTACACGCCTTACAATATTTTGTGACAGCGCATGGAGCTGGTAACACACCTGTTTTACTTGTGGAAATGGGCTGTTTGTGTTTTTCGAAACAAAAATCGGATTTGCAATATCTCAGGCAATCGTTACAGTATTTTGATCTACCCCGTCTCTTGTGACATTCAACGTCATTACACACATCACAACTGAACTTACAGGAGTGATCCGAACGATTGGTATACCCAGCATGGCAAAACTGACAGACATAAGCATAGCCTAGGAATGCTTTGAGATTCACTATACCATGGTAATGACCATCGTGAAGATATAAGAACACTGTTTTAGATTGTGGCGTCTCGCTTGTCTGATATTTCTGCAAAACACCTGTGGGTGTTCTGTAGAAGACAACAATTTTAACACCCACCATGCTCTCAAACTTGGAAACATCCTTAAACCCAATTTTCTGTTGCAATGTTAAACCAACACGCTTCTGCATATCTGCGGCTATTTTCTCCAATGTATCGTGGGGTTTATCAGGGTTCAGATAATGTGCAAGACAAATTGTGAAGCACAGATTGTTTGAAATGTTAACAGGGGTGTATAAATTTAATCTGTTCTTCTTAATAACATCATTATGTGCGATGTCATGTAACTTTCTGTATGCACCACCAAGCCTTGCCCGCGTTATAGAAATAGTGAGCTCTAGACCGTCATCAACCATGATTTGTGCGTTGCTCTGCAACACCTTTTCAATTACATCAACAAAATGTTCGACCGCATACCCATTTGCAGGACTCAGTACAGCATTCACATCGGACGTAAGACTGGACCCTCTCAATGTTATGTTAAAAACACCATCCTGCCCAGCTAGACTCCTGGAGAAGTCAACTATATCAGCGAGGGTGTTGTGTAAATATAATATAAATGAAGCCATGTCTGTAACAGGCACTCCTCTGAAATTAAGTGAT
The DNA here is from genome assembly GCA_037974485.1 of Hemigrammopetersius urotaenia. Taxonomy (NCBI): domain Eukaryota; kingdom Metazoa; phylum Chordata; class Actinopteri; order Characiformes; family Alestidae; genus Hemigrammopetersius; species Hemigrammopetersius urotaenia. The sequence continues at coordinate 2,514 of JBBPDC010002165.1, read as the reverse complement.
CTGTGTAAAACCATGCTGTTAAAACGGGGTCTCGCAACTATCCTGTAATCACCCACTACACCACCCTCCCTTGCCAACCTTTCTATGTCCACACTGTCTAAACAGCTAACATGGGATATGACCGAGCTACCACCAGTTTGCAATACCTGTAACACATTATTGAACTCATCAATATCATTAAACAGACTATCTGAGTTTTGGGGTGAACTCTCTAAATCTAACATCATGTTAATGTCCTGTAGGCTATTGTTGAACTCTGTGATAGCATCATCCCTAGTGTTATCACACCGACGGCGTTTGGTTGGATGTAACATTGCTACTTGCTGACAATCAACAGATTACAAACCTTTAATGTATTTATTTATTTTTTAAATGTTTGAAAACTGTTCTTAAAAATAAATAAATAAAAAACTACTCGGACAAACCATCTGAATAATCTATGATAAACATCAACCACGCGTCTTTAGCGCAAGTTGGTATAAAACGTTTGATAAAGATCGCCAGTCACTTTAGACTAAAAACGTCATGGATCAACGCCGACTGTCTGAGTGTATTCGCCAACTTTTTCTGCTCATTCACAAGCGTAACCACATCAGTCTTTAACATATGAAGATCCTGTGCTAAACTAGCCAAAGTAATACAGTTTTCACAAGGATGTTCAGACCTTTGGTGTTGTTGAGGGCCTCCGGGTAACACCTCTTCGACGATACAGTCTTGAACAGTCTCTGAAGCTCCAGCAGACACCACTTTAGCGTAGCTCTCAGAAATGGCGTTTTCCTCTTCAAACTGAGCGTTGTCCCAAGTAACAATATCCGAATCGTTCCACTTATCGACCTGATCCCATGCGAATGTTTGGTGTCCAGACGTATGATGGTCTATAATGTAGTAATAATACACAATTTTTAGAATACAGATAAATAACCAAATTATGTATCCGCCTGTATACACATACAGTGTTTGAAACAAACATTCTTACCTACAACACGGCTTTCCAAAAAAGCAGATTGCTTTGGGCGACACTCGAGATGGTTCTGTTTACGAGAGGCTTTTCCACCTCTTTTTCTCTTTTTTTCCAAAGAATATGTCGTGGGGTGTTGCGATGTTGACTCCGCTTCTGGTCTTGGAATTGCTTCTAACAGTTTTTCCAACTCTACTAAATTAACAAAACATCAGTGTTAGGTTGTTGTTGAAAAAAAAAAGAAAAAAAGAATATGACGACTTCCACACTTACCAAGAGATTTCTGTATGTTTTCGGCTTGTCCACACACCTGTGGAGTTAGTATTTCTCCAGACACTGTGTGTGTATAATAAACACAATTAGATTGCAGTGAAACCTAAACAGTAACATAATCTAGCTTTGATCATATAAAATACCATTAAACAATAGAGTCTTACAAAGTTGGTCGAGTCTTCCAATCTCACAGGTTGAATTAATGTTTTCACCTATGACATAAATACACGACCTGTTAAACAAAAATTAAAGCATCAGACAGACAATCTTAAATAACCTGTAACTTACAAATGGTAAATAAATAAATAAATAAATAAATAAATAAAACTTACATAAAGTAGCAGGTTCCATTTTAGCAGCTCCTGTCTTCAGAGATTTGAACAAATAATCACTGTTGTGACTTCTGAGTTTGGTTTTTAAAAGGGGTGTGACATACATTTCTGACAGACACACCCCCCAAGCACCAAACAATCCCCCAAGACTGCGTGGGTAATAGTTACATAACACACACACACCTACACAACACTATTCTATGGTTTTTAAATAGTTAGGTGAAGACTACGACACACAGATTTCACTAGAATTTCATGAAATGTATTAAACTACAAATAAAAAACTTTTACTTCCACTTTCTACTATAAGTGCTTGCATTTAGGTGTGGAAAGCTAGAATTTAAGGGTGGAATACACAGAGAGAGGGGGTGCTCAGATGTCTCCAGACTGACTGTCACCATTGCATGAATGGGGGTTTCTAATTCATGACAAGGCAGATCCTTTGTTCTCCACAGGGCGTGATGCTAAAGCACACAGTCCTAACACCTAACACAGACGTATGTATATCGACCGACATTTGTAATATACATAAACTGTAACACACACACACACACACACACATACAGTAACACACAGTTTATTTCTAATCGACCTTTTTTGTTCTTTGCATCTTTTTTTATATTTTGCCTTGGCAGATGGAAAAGACATCACTAGAATTTACTTATAAAAGGAAAGCTATAACAACAAATAAAAAAAAATAAATAAAAAAAACTCCTACTTTTTTTTTTTTTTTTTGTAAAATGAGACCCATATGAGTGCCAGGTTTAGGTTCAGTATGCACATAGCTTGTCCCCAGAAACCCCCCCAAAAACCCCAAAAACATTTTAGTGTGTGAAATAGTGAAATAATGAAAAAGTTGATTTACACTAACCATTTCAAACAACCCCACAACATGGCAGACACATTTTGTCTGTCTGCCGGGAAGACTAAGTCAGGTCATTCATTATAGGT
>JBBPDC010002155.1:0-14090 GCA_037974485.1 Hemigrammopetersius urotaenia | reverse complement strand
GTGTTGTTAAGTTTGGTGTGATTGTGTGCAGCAGGTGTGTGTGCGGTGAGTGTTGTTAAGTTTGGTGTGATTGTGTGCAGCAGGTGTGTGTGCGGTGAGTGTTGTTAAGTTTGGTGTGATTGTGTGTAGATCTGTTTCTTCAGGAAAAGCCTGTGTGCAGTGAGTGTTGAGGTTGGAAGTTGTGTGTTATTTTCAGTTCAGAGTAACAATGAAAGCGCAGGTCAAGCAGAGGCCGAGACCAGGGACAGATGTTCCTCAGAGATAATGAGCAGTACGGGACGAAGGGGGGGGGGGGGGGTGAAATAAAACAAAAACGAGGGAGGAAGAGAAAGATGGAAAGATAGATTTACACTACAGGCAGCGTTAGGAAGCAACAATAACTTTCTAAAAATAAACACAATTCCAGAGCTAATTACCCCAGTTTGGAAAAACTTTTTCTTAACTCTGTGTGATAGTGTGTGTGGGGAGTGTTAATGTGTGCTGTATAACTGTGTGGGTAGTAATAGTATGTAAATGTGTGCAGTAATACAGTGTGTGGTCAATGTTAATGAGTGTAGGGTGAATGTGTGTAGTGTGTGTGGTATTGGGGTTGGTGCCTAGTGGGTAGGATACTTGCCTCTGGACCAAGAGGTCATGGGTTCAAATCCTACCTTCAGCACCACCACTGGTTTCCTAAGCAAGACCCTTAACCCCAGTAGCTCCAGAGACTGCCTCCTGTAGTTAGGGAATGGAAGTCGCTCTGGATAACAGAATCAGCTAAAATGCTGTAAATGTAGTGCAGGTGTGTGTGTGTGTGTGTGTGTGTGTGGTAATAGTGTGTGTGTGTGCTTGTGCTAACTAAAGTTTATGACTGTATTTGAATGACAGCCTACAACTGCGTCATCTATAGAAACATATTGCGTGCAGGGGGCTGACTGTTAACACCCCCTATTGGATATATTCAGAACTGCAGAAATGAAAACTAAAATTATAGAAATTTTTTAATGAAAATATTATGTTTAATTTGATTTTGAGAGACTTGTACCGTAATTTTCCCTGAATCTGTTAGCCGTGATTGATACGATTTGGCCTTTGTATTGATCGAGTGGGTTAAGCCTGGACCTTGTTGCTGTCAGATGTTTACCACAGTGGGTGTGTATGTGTGTGTGTTGAGTCAATGATAAACTCAATACCTGCGACGTCTTTTCTCACAGCCTGCACTAAAACAATCACTTCCAACCCCACAGCTGCCGCCAGACGGATCAATATGAGAGCTGAAATCGCTGTGATTGATTAGTGGTGCTGAGTGCTGGGTTTGATCCTGCTGAGTGAATGAGTGATTATACTGTAACGTGCCATCAGCTGCAATATTACTGCACTACTGCTTTTCTAGCAGAGAAACTGAGAGTGATGATACAGTAGAGATATAAGACCCCCCCCCCCCCCTCCACTTTATCGGAAACCCTTCCCCTGCAGCTCCTCTCCCTCTCGCTGGTGTGCGGTTAGAGCCGTCCTTCATCAGTGGTCAGCTTTCTGAGCACAGAGCAGCTCTTGAATGGTGCTGTGTCCAATAAAGCGGCCAGTGAGAGGAAGCAAAGGTGTTTCTGATAAAGTGGCCAAAGTGTGGAAATGCAATGTGGGTGTTTATGATAAAGGCAAGAGGGTGGAGGAAGCTCAGTGGGTAGGATACTTGTCTCTGGACCAAGAGGTTGTGGGTTCGAATCCTACCTTCAGTACACCACCACTGGGTCCCTGAGCAAGACCCTTAACCCGAAGTTGCTCCCTGCAGTTAGGGAAGTCTGCTAAATGCTGTAAATGTAAATGCAGGATGGGTGTTTCCAGTAAAGTGGCCACATGAGCTACTCTCACTGCCAAGACAGGTTTTTCCCACAAGCATTTTTTGCCACGTTTCAGAGTTCTGGACCCGTGAAGGTCTGAGGGTCAGACGCTGTTCCTCCTCTGAACACTGGAAGGCTGGAAAGGGAAAGGGAAAACAAAACAGTTTCAGAAAGAGCTTTAATTAAAGACCTTACAGACCTGCTTTAATGACTCTACAGGGAATTAATCCCACATTTAGTAAACACACATGCACACACACACACACTCAGACACACACTCAAGACACTCAGAGTCTTGTCCAGTTGGGCCACAGCCCTGCAGGCTTTAGTGACTTTAGCTCGCAAAGTATCTGGTACCTGCATGGTTTTAGATTTTAATATGCTTTAAAAGCAATCCCTAGTACTCTGGAAGTCTGAGAGGCCTCTGCATGTTCTGATGTTTAGGTATAAAATCCTCAGTGTTTATTGATGTCATTTATGGACTGATATATACTATTCTAGTGTATTGGAGCATTTATTGAGGTTATTTATGGTGCAATATCTACTTTTACCATAAAAAGAAGAAGAAGCTGCTGCAGCATGTAGCATGACAGCTCCGTGTCTTGTCCTCGTATTTTTCAACAGTTCAACAGTTATCTCAGTTTATTTAGTATTAGTAAGCTGTGCTCTGTCTAAACATGTGGGTAGAGAGATTTATTTCCACCTTTCTTTTGTGGAGTCTTTGCATGCTGCTAATGCTAACTGTTAATGCTAACGTTTGTTTAAGCAATAAAGTTTTCTGATTCTGATTATTTATTTACCTTTCCATTTTCTTTAAGGGTAATGCAAGACTTTTTTTTTTACCAAAACACAACAACATGTTTTTTCACTATACACTGGTGCTCTTCGAACGTAACCCGTGAAAAGTGAAGATTTCTGTATTTATTGGCGTAGTTTAAAAAGCAACCAAATGAATGTAATTTCTGGATTAATGTCTCCTGTTCCTGTGTACAGAAGTGCTGAGAAGTGTTTCTGGGCTGATGTATTATGTGATGGTGTTCAGGAGTGTGTGGTCTTTCGTTAGTGAGTGCTGTGTCCAGTCTGGTGGTGTGTGTAGGTGGTGTGTGTGTGTGTGTGTGTGTGTGTGTGTGTGTGTGTGTTTGCTGAGGAGGTGTTTGTAGAGAGATCACACCAGCTGGAGCAGACATAACCATATGCTCCACTTTAGTGACTCCGGTTCATTGCCGGCAGCATGCGAGTGTTTGGCTGCGGAGATAAGTGATAACAGCATGATGACAGAGCAGCTCCTAAATGATTTTAATCACTTTAATTAGGCCTGCAGGAGAACACCTGCAGGAACAATTCTCTCCACCTCACTTAAAGTGAAATGCAGGGGAAAAAAAAAACGTTTACACAGTTCAGCCCAGACCTCAAACGCAGTCGATCAGACGGGACTCATCTGGAGCCTGACGTCTCCTCCTCTAGCACTGGAGCTGCGAAGCTAAAGGAAGCGTCCACGCTACCCATTAGCACAAAAACTGCACTCCCAGCACAAATACTTCACACGCCTTTATTTAGATTTTTTGCTGTAACGACATACAGGGTGTAGTTCGGTTACAACAGTCTCAAAACACGACGTTTCGAGTTTATAACGCCTACTCCCATAAAAACTTTTTAAAAATTGAGACATATTCTAAATGTCTAAATGTGCAATACTATAAGTGTGCAATTTCTGCATTGCTATTTGGATTCTCGCCAGAGAGTATTTGTATTCATAAAAAAATGAATTAATTAATTTTAAAAAATCTCCTTATGTAGATATTACCACCTGACTTGTACAGTGTTTTTATATAATATACAGTAATCCTAGCTTTCCGCGGGGGTTATGTTCCAAGAGTACACGCGTATAGTAAAAAAAAATGTTTTTTGGTTAAAAACAAAATGTCTATTTTTATAGCATTAGCGAATAGCATTAATTGCGTGCAGAGACTGGTCCACAAAAGAAAGGTTGAAATAACTCTCTCTACCCACGTTTCGACAGAAATAGGACTAAAATACGAGGACAAGACACGGAGCAGTCATGCTACATGCTGCAGCAGCTTCTTCCTAACAGTGTAATGTGTGAGAGATGAAAGAGATGAGACAGCGACACAGTGACTCAGCGACACAGTGACACAGTGATCTGTGTAAAACTGAGGGGCTACTGTATACTATTAGTAGATTTCTCTGTTCTCTGCTTTATCTTTTCTACCTCTGCAAAATGTCACCTGACTCGGAGAGCTTTGCACAAGAATTCCAGTGTGCATGGACTGTTGGTCCTGTGCAGAAATGGCAAATAAAAAATCTTGAATCTTTTCACCTTACATTTACAACCTTTAATCAGATGCTTTTATCCAAAGTGACTTCCATTCCCTACCAACAGGGGGCAGTCTCTCCCTGGAGCAACTTGTGGTTAAGGGTCTTGCTTAGGAACCCAGTGGGATTTGAACCCATGACCTGTTGGTCCAGAGGTAAGTATTCTACCCACTAGCGTCGTATTTACCACCACCTAGCATTGTGTTTACAGATTATGTGGGTGCAGTAGTTTGGTTGCAAGGGGTGGAAGAATACGCAGTAATGCGGCGAATGAGTGAGGGGCGTTTTCCTTTTTTTGTGGCTCTGTGGTTCTATGTTCTAGATTATGATTTTACAGCTGTTAGCATCAGTAAGTGACTGAGGTTAGGCCGTGTTTCGACTAACACCAGAATTCGGGTTATGACACAGTTCTGCTCCTTCGACGATGATGTAAGCTGAATTTTGGCCAAGACTTAAAACAAGATTGCATTTCCGCGCAAAAATGTGAAGTGTGATGGTGTGGTTGCTATAAAACTAGTATTTGGAGACACAGCTGTTGATTTTATGGCAAAAAAGTTTGTGTTTGAAAAAAAACTACTCACACCGTGGATTCAAACCAATGACTTTCTAATTCTCTCCACACAGCGCAGTGTTTTACCACTAAACCGCAGAGGGGAGGATTAACTCACGGTCTCTAACCGAGACATTTATAGGTAAGAACAGCCAAACACAGGCAGATAATTTTTAATTAAACCACATCAAACAGTAATACGCATCTTTTTATAACTGACCTGAGCTTTAGCATCGTGAAGTCTGTTTATGTGTCTGCTGGGAGTTTTGTTCCTTGTTTGTTTCTCTGCATTTGTGTTTCTCTACTTTTTGTTTTTCTTTAGACGCATGTCCGCTCTCTCACCCCAAACATTACAGGGGCAAACACAAAATCATTTTTTTAAATTGATCAATACTCCCTGATCAACTGATCAGAAATCTGATTACACGCGGACTGTTTTTGAAAAGTGTAGAAGGAGAAGGGGCTCCAAAAAGGAAATCCACTGTTCTCTTATCTGCACTGGATAGTCCGGTTCCCTCTAAAAAGAGATGGAACATACAGGATGGTAGATATAGAACATGGTGGAACTCATACGGGACGGTGGATATAGAACATGGTGGAACTCATACAGGACGGTGGATATAGAACATGGTGGAGCTCATACAGGATGGTGGATATAGAACATGGTGGAACTCATACAGGATGGTGGATATAGAACATGGTGGAACTCATACAGGATGGTAGATAGATAACACTGATGGTACAGTCACACAGCAGAGTATTATGACCGATTTCCATCTACAGTTTGGTAATTTGCTACACAGTATTCACTTATAGTCACTATATCATATTTTAATCATTCATTTACATGCTTTGCTTGAATTGTGGGCGGTCCCTTCCCAGGTGGGTAAAGGCATTGCTGAGGCCCGAGGACTCCTTAATCTCAGGGACTGCAAATTAGGCTGTACCACATCACACTAGAGGGAAATTCTGGCCTTAGGTACAGTTGTTTTGTATCTGCTGGAAGTTAATGTGTATATTATTTACCTCTTTTGTGTGTTTTTTGGTTTGTCCAAGTCGCTTTATATGTTTTGTTTAGTTAAAGTCATGTTAAATGTCTTTTGAAATTAAGGTTCTCGGGTCTTCGTGCCTCACTGTTCGGTCCCTGACGGTCAGTAACACTGACGTGAACCATAATTTTTCACGTACGAATCTAGAGCTGGTGGATCAGAGCCCGGAGACGCTGTCCAGCTTCCGTCTGACTGATGTGTAACAGATAGAGTCTCCGGGAGCTCCTCATTTACAGAAGGACTAAAGCGAAGGTTGCCAATAAAATGTTCAGACACCATCGATTCCACTTCGGCTGCTAATTAAATTTAGCAGTGACTGTGACCATTGATTTGCAGCACAAGCGCCACAATAACAGAGAGAGTGTGGGAAAATGTTTAAACACTTTAGAAGAGGAGAGTGAGAGGTCACTGGAAGAGACCCGGCAGCATAATTAGGATTAGGTTTACATCACTGAAGCCTGTTTTGAGGCTGGGCTTGGATTACATTTTTGTAAAGTTGTTAGAAGAAGCCTATTCTTCTATGCATTGATTGTCATTGGACTCTTTGTGGCTTAATGTGTCTTTCATGTTGTCCATGAATGTTCTCGACCTGAAGCACCTTCAGAGTTCAAAATTCTAATATGACTTATCTCACAAAATTTTGTCTGTTGAAAGACTGTCGATTCACAAAATCACATCCCAAACTGATTGTAGGCCAGAAAAATTGTCTTAACCCAACTGTAGCCCCACAGACTTCAGTCCCAACCCAAATGTATCTAACAAAATTGTATTAATTTATTAACTCTGAGATTTTAGGGGTTTACCACTAGAGTAACAGTGACAACCATCAACCAGTCATTAATAACTAAGTGAAGAGTCTAACTATCAGCTTCCCAAAAGCAATTTGAAATAGGGTCTGTATAAGCCAAAATCTGTTAACTGTTGGAGACAGACCATGAGAAACTCTGAAATCTGACCACAAGTAGTGGTTAGAACCTACCAAAAGTGGCCCGAAGAAGGAGAACCGGCAACATGGTCATGGACCCCCGAGGTTCACAAGGTCATGCGGAGACCAGTCCATCTGGTTCTGATCCACAGAAGATCTGCTGGAGAACAAACTGCTGAAGAAGTTCCTGCTGCTCTAATAGAAAGGGGTCAGAACACACAGTGCAGCGCCCCCTGCTGGGTGTGGGGCTGCGTAGCTGCAGACCGGTCAGAGAACTCATGCTGAACCCTGTCCTCCACCGGAAGATCTACAGAGAACATCAGGACTGGACCAAGGAGGGATGCAGGAAGGTGGGCTGGTCTGATGGATCATTTGGTGCAACAAGGACGACCAGTAATACGACCCAGGTGATTTTAATGCTTTAACTGATCGCGTGTGTGTGTGTGTTTGCGTGCGTGTGATTATCTGTAATCTACAGGCATGTGAGTAGGCAAGCACTACTGTTTCCTAATACAGCATACAAATGAACACACGCACACACATACACACACACACACACACACATATACACACACATACTCTGTCTTTCTGTCACACACTCTCACACACAGATGGTGTGGCTCAGTCCTCTGTTTCCTAATTGGGCCCATCACTCACCGCAGTGTGTGTGTGTTACTGCAGGTGTGTGCGTGTTACTGCAGGTGTGTGTGTGATAGATGAGAGGAGTCCAGCAGCAGAAGGTGACCCTGTCGGCCGGAATACCGAGTAATTAATAGAGTAATTTATCGCCACAAATGAAGGAGGAGTCTTTAGAGTTAGTGCTCTCTGAAGCTGGACAGATGCTCCAGATTAATGCACTCTGTTACAGAGAGAGAGGGAGAGAGAGAGAGAGAGACTGAAAGAGAGAGACAGAGAGAGAGAGAGTGAGACTGAGAGAGTGAGACTGAGAGAGAGAGAAGGAGAGAGTGAGACTGAGAGAGTGAGAGAGAGAGAGAGAGAAGGAGAGAGAGAGTGAGACTGAGAGAGAGAGACAGAGAGAGGGAGAGTGAGAGAGACAGAAAGGGGGTCAGAGAGAGAGAAAGAGAGAGAGAAAGAGAGAAAGAGAATTTGTCCAAACTGTGTTCACTTTTACCTGGTCATTTTACATTAATTCTTCCTCTTAGTCTTTTTGTAAACTATATTATCAATATACTGGTTATATATTTCTGTCTCAGGATGTGATCAGGATACAGAACATTCACAATGCAGTGAAATTCATGTTGTACAGCAGCATCGAAGCAACACACAATATAAAGTGCTTGTGGGAGCAACAAAGATGAGTTTACGGCACTTACAAGACTCTGGACTTGACTCTGACTTGCACCTCAGACTTGCATGACAAAGGGTCTAAACTCGACTAAGACTTGGACCTAGAGCCACAGAAGAAAACATCGGGACCTCAGAAACTTGTGACTTGACTTACATTAGATTTGAGACGTGACTCAGAGACTCTGAGAGTCAAGACTCCACTTGAACCCCCACTTCAGAAACTCAAAGACTTGAGACCTGACTCAGATCTGCAGCCCAGACATTTGAGACTCAGCTCAGAGGAGCACTGCAGAAATATATCACCACAGAGACTCAAGATTAGACTCAGACTCACAACACAGGAGGCCTAGACCTCAGAGACTTGAAACTAGACTCGGATTCCGACTGCAGAGACTTGAAACTGAACTTGGATTTGCACTCTAGTAACTCAAGACCCCAGAAAGTTGAAACTTGATGAGGACTTGAACTTCAGAGACTCAACACTCTTCTTGGACCCAAACCTCTTTTATAACTTGCGTAAAGTGACCTGTGATCACCAGACGAGCAGACAGGGGAAGAGAGGCTGATGGAAAGAGTGTTGTCTGTTTCTTTATTCTCAGATACACAAAGTAGAGGCATGACAGCAGCTTGGCAGCCTCTGAGCCGCCCCTGCAGCCTCCATTAATAACACTAAGAGCAGGAGAGCTCTGCTATTCGTCAGGAGGTCTGTGAGTAATCCTCCCCCCCAGCTGCTCGGCAGGATGTCCAGCTCTGCATCGGACTCACCGTACATTCATCAGCTGAAGCCAAACAGACAGCTGATTTATTATCAGTGGGGCGGTTGGGGTTTTTGGTGGTGGTGGTGTCCTAGACGTTTATCACCTTTAGCTCTGACGCAAAGATAACCAGGAAAATATTAATACTCCCACACAGGCTGTGGGGCTTGAGGGACTTTATCACTGTCACAAATGTACTTTCATTTTAATACATTGACCAACCTCTCATTTTCTAAGCTACATTAACAGATGTTAAGAGAGTTTTTCCTTCTTCAATGAAGTAATTGTTTCGGAGATGGATTTGGCCATTTTTGTACCAATTGTGTTTTTTATCAACAGGTCAGTCCATATAAGATTGAGAGGGATGTTTAATTCCCGCCGTGGGTTTTGTCTGTGACTTTTATTTTGAAAAACAATTGCTCACGGCTCTGAACTCGGTTTCTTATAAATGATATTTGTCTCAGTGATCAAATTCAAGTCTCAGTTACCAAAGTCAGACAGTTTTGATCCATAATGTGTTAAAGAGAAGAAACTGAGAACCGAGGAGGACAGCAGGAGAACTTCTGTCTAACTTCTCCTAAAGGGTGGGGGTTTTAGGAGAATCAAGTCAGACCTCAATAATCTCCAGATAAGAAGATGATTTACTTCTGGACTCAAGACAGGTGTCCACATTCAGCAGCAGACCTAACCGAGAAAAACCCCAAAAAGCAAAGAGGAACAGATCAGATCCCCCTCAGATCAGTCTTCTGTATGTGTGAGTGAGGTATGGATGAGTAAAACACTTTCTCTTCAGGGAGGATGGATGGGGCGAGGGGGGTGGTGATGGACGATGCAGAAGTAATCTCTCTCTCTCTCTCTGTCTCTCTCTCTCCCTGTCTCTCTCTCTCTCTCTCTCTCCCTGTCTCTCTCTGTCTCTCTGTCTCTCTTTCTCTCTCTCTTTCTGTCTCTCTCTGTCTCTCTTTCTCTCTCTGTCTCTCTCTCTGTCTCTCTCTCTCTGTCTCTCTCTCTGTCTGTGATGAAAGGAGGGGGATTCGCAGGGGAGAGTGATTCTCTCATTCTTTCTCTCTCTCTCTCACTCTCTCTCTCTCTATCTCTCTCCTCGCTGACCTTGATTTGCTGTGGCTCATCCATCTCTCTCTTCTTACTCGCTCCACAGTGCAGATTGGCCGGAACAGATTAGTGCTTCTCTCTCTCTCTCTGTCTGTCTGTCTGACACTCTCTCTCTCTCTCTCTCTCTCTCTCTCTCTCTCTCTCTCTCTCTCTCTCTCTCTCTCTCTCTCTCTCTCTCTCTCAGACTCCATCCATCTCCCTCTCCAACCAGTGTTTTGACACCCAGTTAATTTTCACTTGATGATTTATCAGTCCATAATTACCACCGTCTGAAGGGCTCCTTCATTAAAGAGATACATGATAATGATGATGATCACAGCCGGCTGGATTTTAAGCACATTTGTGGTGATTCTAGCATGTGTGTGTGTGTGTGTGTGTGTGTGTGTGTGTGCGCGCACGCGCGAGTGTGTCTTGGTTTTTTGAACCGGACTCTGATGCCTCATTCGGTTTTCCACCTCTGGTTCCGCCAGCTTTGACTTCATCGATCAAGGTTAAGGTGCAGTAATTAAAGCATCAAGCTCTAATTCAGAGGGTTAAGCAGCAGAACCTGACGCCCCATCAGAACCTTCTAGATCATCATCCAGCATCTAAAACACACTCATTCCTGTTTAATGAATTTATTCATCAGTTTGAAGATGGACTTTAGTTGATTTGTTGATGGCAGTTGTTTTGTAGAACAGCTAAATTTTCAGTTTATTGGTGGGGGGGGGGGATGATTTGTGGGCAGGGCTATAGTTTAGTTTTTCATGCTTTTATTCACCAAAAAGCAATTATTCATTGCTACATGACCATTTTTCCAGGTCTCGTTATTCCTTAGTTTCCAAATATGGACTATATGGAGTGAATGGTATGTTTTGAAACTTTTATGCATTTATGTACCACATTAAACTTATTTATAAAAAAAAAAAAAGGGAAAGAACATTGGCCTTTAAACAAAATGCAAATATCAGAAAATATTTATATACCTGAATAAATTTAATGCAAAGTTTATTTGTTTTGGTCAAAATAATTTCACATAATAATTTCACATAAGAAACAATAATGGTCCGTGTATTGAACCCTGAGGTACCCTTCAGTTTTGCACGGTTTGTTAAATAAAATGGGAACGTTTAGATTTGTAATGCATTGAGTTATTGCAAAAGGACAGAAATGAGCCGTCTACATGCAGCCCTGAGAGTCATTACGAGTTTCGTACTTTTTAACACTGTGAGCTTGTGCACAGGTTTGTTTTCCTCGTTAGGTTTGTTTTCCTTGTTATGCAGCAGCTATTCCCGCAACAAACAGACAATCAAAGAATCAGAATCAGAGTAAAAACATGTATCTATCCTGGAGGAAATTATTTATGCTACATCTGCACAGACACACAGACAATAACAATATAAAATAGAAGTTTAATCAAAATAAAACTCTTCGGAAATACTTTTTCTACTTTTTCTTGCCTATTTCTAAACACTTTGTATACAATGGGCCATTTTAGAAATGAAGAACAGTGACATCACTGCGTTTGATCTCTGTTCGATGTGCCAGCCGGTTCGGCCGGGCCGTGTTCTCCGAGAGTGTCCTGAGGTGGACGACCTCTCCGGAGGAAACGGCGGTTAATGATGCTGACAGTGTTTGAGTCTCCAGGAGACGGCTGGACTGGACATGTCCACTTTAATGAGGCTCGCTCTCTAAGATAATGGGACAGCAGAGGCTGGTCCCTGTTAATGCGGTCGAGGTGGCAACTGTCGCAAGTGTCCACTTAACACACACACACACACACACATCAGATCAGTCTGTACTCATCATCACTAATTGGGACAGAACAGTCATGTTTTCCTGCCTCCCTGTGCAGAAGTGTGTGTGTGTGTGTGTGTGTGTGTGTGTGTGTGTGTGTGTGTGTGTTGTGTCTTTGACATTCTGTGGCCCTGGACGGACATTTGATTCCATTTGTTTCAATCGAATGGATTCTGTTTTGATTCTGTTTGTTTAAGTTGAATCTCTGATTTGATTCCATTTGTTTCGGTTGAATCTCTGATTTGATTCCATTTGTTTCGGTTGAATCTTTGATTTGATTCAATTTGTTTCAATCGAATTTCTGATTTGATTGGGTCTGGTTTCATCGAGTCTCTGTTTTCGGCCTAATACCTGATCAAGTCTCGGGATCTCATATTCTATTGAGATTTGAATGAAACAAACTGAATCAAGTCAGTGATTAAACTGTAACAAGCTTGTGATAAAATTAATCAGAATTTTCTTTTCTGCTCAAATAAAAGTTTAACCATCACATTACTGATCCAAACCCTCCAAACCCTATTTCAAACTTTATTTAAAGTGCTTTTTGTCCAGAAAGGTAAGAATTAGAAAAATAACAGTTTGAGTTATTTTGTCTTGAAAATAATAAGAATTAATTACAAAATTTATAATAGGAATAAGAAAAGATAATTGCCAGCATAGAGATTTAAAATGATATTTGGTTGGCTCCTTATCTAGATGGTCCGCGGTAGATGCTTTGCAGGTGCCCAGCTTGTCTTTAACTAGCATTAATCTAAATATCTGTTAAATTCAACTAAATTGAAGGATGAGAATAAAAGGTTATATTAGACTCAAATGGAAACCGAACCCTAATCTTACCCTTTACCTATTATTGCAAAACCTCAGTTCAGTCCTGTTGAATTTCACTGGACTGTTTAACAAGTTTTTACAAGTGTCTGCAGACCAACACAATGTAGCGTGACTGATATGTGTTCGTCATCTTTGTGAGATTTATGAGATTTATTCCATTAAAGTGGAATATTGTTGGATCATATTTTCTCACCACATCGTTCTACCAAGACTGTGGAAAGATGCTAATTGAGTTCATATTTCCTTATTAGAAAGTGTCAAATTATTCTGGTGAATCCAATAATAAATTACTGGATGTTAATGAGGCGCTTCTCTTGAAATGAACAGACCATTTGTGAGCTTCAAACCAGATGGCAATTGGAAACTTGACTGGAAGATATTGGGATCATCAGTTAAGTGAATTAAAAAAGCATTTTTGAAGGAACATTAAAGATAATTCACACATATCATGAACAAGAGCGGTCCCAAAACAGAGCCCTGAGGTACGCCACATGAAATTTGACTTGATGGAGAGAAACAGTTCAAATCATGTGGTGCCTCCATCACCTGTCTGTGTGTATCAGTCTCCTTTCTGACAGCTGTGTGTGTGTGTGTGTGTGTGTGTGTGTGTGTGTGTTTGAAGGGGGTTTGTGTTGGTCTTTAGCCGGACGTGACCACTTTACAGACTTGGCAATGTGAGTGTTTTGAACAATAGTCAGGTTTAATCAGGCTAATCTTTGGCTTCACATCACACACACACACACACACACACATCTGCGAGAACTATAACCACCACCCAGAAGCCCACACACAAGTTTCTCCAAATCGGCCTCTTCTCCGACAGCTTACACACATATTCACACACAAACAGCTGCTGGGAACCTTTTAATCAGCA
Source organism: Hemigrammopetersius urotaenia (assembly GCA_037974485.1). Taxonomy (NCBI): domain Eukaryota; kingdom Metazoa; phylum Chordata; class Actinopteri; order Characiformes; family Alestidae; genus Hemigrammopetersius; species Hemigrammopetersius urotaenia. Next base: position 764 of record JBBPDC010002155.1, on the reverse strand, counting down.
CTAATTATCTTAGCAGAGCGCGTAGCAGGGTGTGCCAGGATTTGTGCCAGCATGTGAGAGATCAAAGAGTTTGTTCTTAACCCCACCAGGGGTAACTTGGGGGCTGTTTTGGGGCCTAATAGGGCCCGAGGGAGAGCGGGGGGGGGGGGGGGGGGGAAGGGGGGGGGGGGGGGTGAAGAGGGATGGCAGGACATTAATCTACTCTTTTTCACATCAAGCAGCTGCTGCTTTTCCAATTAAATCATTAGCAGCGCTGGAACACATGGAACACATAGAACATTTGGTCCTCCCCTTCAACAGAAGCACGTCAGAAAATCGCGGCTGTTTGTTCAAACTCACACGCTTCTGCTGCACCAGGATGCCTCAAACCAGTCTTCAGTTTTAGACTAATCTGAAGCTGTTTTCTGAATCAGAACCAGGTTCTTCACAGGAAAACCAAACCAAGACGGAATATTTATCAGAACTCTAAACAGACAATGAAGAAAAATTATGACATATTGACTACGGTAACATATGGAAGAAAAAAATATCCAGCACCCTCCAGCTTGATAATAATACTAATACTAAAACCACTAATAACCATTATTTATTAATGGTGTTTTGTTAATTAATGGCAGTAACAATATTAATAGTAGGAATTAAACCTGAGCAACAACAAATAATAAGCAGCAACACTAACAAACAACAACATTGACCACAGCAGCATATATATACATATACATATATATGTACATATATATATATATAAAGCAACAACAACAAAT
>JBBPDC010002091.1:0-14095 GCA_037974485.1 Hemigrammopetersius urotaenia | reverse complement strand
GAAAGTCATCATCGCTTGCGTAGTACAGACCCAGCTCCCAACCCAACTTTGTGAATAGATTAACGGCGATTTTTTTTTTCGCCCGATAAAGAGTCTCACGTTAATGCAGCACATTAACGCCAATAACAGCCCACCACTAATATATATATATATATAGAGAGAGAGATAAAATCCAGTCTCTCTCTGGTCACTTGCCATTTTAATTTTTACATAATTTTACCCTCTAGTGTTTACTTTATGGGAAAAAGTGATTTGTGTGTGTGTGTGTGTGTGTGTGTTTTGGCTCCTCTGTTTGTACATCAATAGCCCGGGGCAGTTCAGCGACTGTGTGTGATGGATATTTTAAGAGACGACAGCATGCTCAGCCAGTGGGGACAGCTGACCTGATGAACACACAAACACACATAGACACACACACACTCACAGAGGAGCGTCCGTCGACCACACCGGCCTTTTTTTCTTCCGCAGGCTCTGGTCATAAGGATAACATTATTCCTCCTTGAGGAAACAAATGTAGAGCATGGGGTGTGAAATGGGCCACAGGGCTGCAGGCTTTTGTTTTTGTCCTGCACACCTGATTAAGTTCGTTAAGGGCTTGATTATGAGCTAACAGGCCCTCAATGTAACAGCTGAAACACTAGTGCTGGTTGTTTGACCTTGTTTTTTGAAATAATATTCTAATAAGGTTTTATGTGTTGGACAGACCATACTGCAGTTTAGCCCCAGCCAGTATAATCCAATAATAAAGAATGTTTCTGTATAGACACAATACGGCGCAGCCGGTCAGAGCAGCGGTCATTTCAGTCTTGTAGGCCCTGTAAGAAAAACTGCCTTTTTAAGTGTATGGCATTTTAAGGCTTGCAAAATAATCATGGAAAAATGAACTAGGACTGCTTTAAGTATATCATCAGTAAATGCCGTGGATCATCCCAGCTGTTCCATTGAGGAAAGTGTAGCAAAGAAGCACAAAGACACTGGGGCTGCGTCCGAAATCGCATGCTACTTGAGTAGGTACTACATTTGAATTTGAACGTACTGCTCTACCGTTAAAACAGTACGTTCTATAGAGTATGAATGAGGGTAGTATGACTGGAATTGGGACGTACTACATCCGCTGTGTTGATGTTGTCATGTGTCGTCACAACAGCGCGTTATCTTTTACCTTTACAGAGGGCATTTTCTCACAAGTGTAATTTAACCACAATGAACGTGTAATTTAACGTTTTCTTTAAGGTACTTACACTCGAAAAGAGCCGTGTCTCCGTTTTCCGCCATTTTTCGAATATGACGCCGCCTCTCCCGCTGCCTTATGGGATAGTGCAGTGTCCATCGAACACCTACTACAGAATTCAGCTGGAAGCAGTAGGTCATCCGGGTTCTTCTCGCCTACTGTTTTTCCAATACTATGAATTTGGACATACTACTCGCCTCGCATACTATATAGTAGGGAAGTATGCGATTTCGGACGCAGCGTGGGAAACTTTTTTCTTCTGCCAAAAACATGGAGAGAGACGAGATGAAGGTTTTTTCTCTGCATGCTGATTCCTGCACATAATATATTCATTCTGAATGAGCTGTGAAATAATGTGAAACTAATGATCATGTAACAGTTCTTTCATTCCACGTTTGTATTTCCTTAAGAACTAAATTAGTAACAGGGTAGATGGGTGTAAGGGTGTATGTCTATAGTATCAGAAGACTAAAAGAAGAATACAAAGCACAAAGAAACAACACAAATACAAACAACACATAACAACATAAATACAAAGATGACACCAAGACGTTTTCGCAGCTACTTCAGATTATTTGATCAGAACCAAATTAGCGGAGATTTGGTCCATGGGGCAGACCAGAGGAGAAACATCAGGATCAAACTGGTCCGTTTACAGTGAAGACACTTTTTTTTTGGTGGTTTGGACTTCCAATGAATTGAAACAGGATAGACGAATAGACCCTGAAAATAAGGGATAGACCCTGAAAATAAGTGCCAGTGAATCGCAAAGAGAAGAGGAGTCGAAGTGTTTAGTTGTAATTTGCTCTGATGAAGAAGTCAACATGAATAAATGCATATAAATTCTGAAATGTCTTATAATTACAGCAGTAGTAACAGTATAGTATCAAATGGAAAAGGGCTGACTGCTGACATAACAACATGCAGATGTTGCTGAGATGCAGCCTTCATAGATACCGATGACATGTAAAGTTCTTCAGTTCTTCAGTTCTTCAGTGCGCGAAATGACAATATGAAACCAAATCTTTTATTTTTCTTAACCTGTCGTTTCTGGCATCTTAGCAAACAGATTATGAAGCTGGGTGCCTTCGTGTGCCAGACACCTTTGCTTTGCCAAGTGGGGCTTGACAGTGTAATCTGAAATTTTGATTTATTTATTTTAATTATTTGATTTAAATTAAGCCAAATCAGACAGGGGTACAGAAAATACAGTGAGGAGGAGGAAAGGAAGAAAGAAAAAAAAAGAAGGAAGAAGTTGAGGAGGTTGAAGGTGCAGATGAAGACTGCTGTCGCTGGCTAATCACTCCAAAGTCTGCATCTATAAAACAAGAACCAGCCACACAAACGCAGAACAAAACTAACCAAATCTAACCAGATCAAATCAGTACGGCGTAATGAAAACATGAAGCTTCGGACTGTAGAAACACCCTGAGAGGAACTTTAGGGAACCATCCACCACGCGAGAAAAATATAAGGTAGGTCCTCCTTAGATGGTGTGAATTTATGGATGTTCATCCCTGTTGGCTGACTCATCATTACCTCAGCGCCTTACTAAGTGCTTTGCAAAGGGACAGCGTCAGTTGAAACATTTCGTCATCTCTCACCTCCTGATCTTCTTGCACTTTTGTGATTCTGAAGAGGAAAGATGTCGAAAATCTACCTCATGAAAAACAGAATGAAAAAAGAAACCCTCAAGAGATCTGGCCTGCCTTCTTTCTCAGCATAAACAGGAAAAAACAAACTTTTCTATTCTATCATGGACCTGCATTCCATAATTCATGTGAGCAAAAGGCCACAAGCAGAAAGCTTTCTTTCTCTAAACACAAATGTTGCTCAAGTTTAAAAAGCAAAGACTTGAAAAATTCATCAGACGCGAGAGTGGTGGCCTTCAGTCCGATCCCAGTCAAGCTGCCAGGCCGCTGTGATCAGGCTGGCTTTTTATGTCCATATGCTGTGTTTGTTTCCTGAGACCTTAATTAAAACGTCAGGCTTCCTTCTGTTCAGATCACACTGTCGTATTTTTGGATGCCGGAGAAAGGTCTGGATGAGCATCACACTGAAAGGTTTCTGGAAGAACTTTAATGCGGAATTCTTTTCCCATCCGTATATTTCTCCAAGCCATGCCTCTCGCTCTAGGATGCTCCCATAATTGTCGTGTGCTACTGTTGGCTGGTTTCCTGCTTTCTACTCCTGGATCGAAAGCTTACGCGTCCTTTTCTGAGGCCGATCTCAGTGCTGGAGGCGGGGTTTGTCGGTATACGGGGTGTGGAATGTGACTTCATGGCTACATTACTTTTTTTTTTTTTTGTTCCCCGATAACAAAAAAATCTGCTGTGCTGTGTGTTCTTTTTTTAAAACGTTCGAGGGGCCAGAATGGGAAGGAGAGAGATCCTATTTAAGGGCTCTTTCCTCTTCCAGCTTTAATTATGCATTAAGAGAGGGGGCAGCTGGAGAACAAAAGGCCACACCGCTTGTAAGCCGAGACTCGGAGAAAAGCATCGTCTTACCGCAGTTCTTTCGTTTCACTTTGGGCCGCTTCAGTCCGTTAAAGGCTTATGAAGGTTGAGGTGAAGAATGCCTACGGCTGCCAGCTGTGGTTTACAGAACTTCTAGGCCCAGCTCTGTTCAAAGATAAAGGGGGGGTTATTGGCGGGAAGGTCATGAATCTTAACCATGAGGACTCGCCTCCAGCTTTTTCACTGTTGATTATTTGGACAAGAAAAATGGACAGGACCAGGTTCCTCCATGGCATCAAGTCATTTTGGCTTTTCCATTGACTGGCTTGGGAAAGTTGACTCTCCTTTAGTCTTATTATACGTGCTTTGTATACGTTGTCTACTCTAACACTGTGCTCTGCCTTGTGAAGGTCTGTCTGAGACATTAGAGGTTAAACGTAATGGAGACGTAAGGGTCGCCCACTATATTGGTCAACCTGCTCACATCCACAACCATCATTCATCATTTTCCTCCACCCACAGTCCCCGGGTGTTTAACATTGACCTGTCCTCATGATGTATTTGGAGCAAGGACGGATTAGACCATTTCCATAGACAAAGGGGTTGATAAGGGGTTTGTCTTTCACACATGCTCAGCTGAGCTGATAGGTCAAGTAAGCCATTTCATTCCTAATAAAAAAACAGATACTGAATAAAAAAACATCTAAAATGTTTGATATTCCTTTTTTAAATTAGGACTTCTCCCCTTTCACTACATGTGGTGGTGTGTAGCCACTGCGTATATTACAGTCTAGTACAGTCCCTCTGTTCGCACTGCCCTTACATTTTCATTCATTTCCATCTCGAAGTCTCTCTCTGTTGTCTTTTTCAGCCCATTTTAATTGAAGCTCTGTCATACCACACCCATATCAATGTCAGTGAAATCCAATACGCCCCTTCCCCCACGGACTCTCTCTCTCTCTATCTCTCTCTCTCTCTCTGTGTCTCTCTCTCTCTCTATCTCTCTATCTCTCTGTTCTCTCTCTCTCTCTCTCTCTCTTCTCGCTCTCTCTCTCTGTTCTCTCACTCTGTCTTTTTCTCTCTCTGTTCTCTCTCTTTCTCTCTCTCTGTTCTTTCTCTCTGTCTCTCGCTCTGTCTCTCTCTTTCTCTCTCTCTCTCTCTGTCTCACTCTATCTCTCTTTCTCTTTCTCTCTCTCTCTGTCTCACTCTATCTCTCTTTCTCTCTGTTCTCTCTCTGTTCTCTCTCTGTTCTCTTTCTGTTCTCTCTCTCTCTCTCTCTCTCTCTCTCTCTCTCTCCCTCTCTATTCTCTCTCTCTATGCTCTCTCTCTCCCTCTCTCTTTGTGGAAGCCGTTAATGACTGGGACATTAACAGGTTCCACTTGCTGCTTGCCTTGCGTACCTCTCTCTCTCTCTCTAACACACACACACACACACACACACACACACACTTAATTAACAGACGGCTTGTGGCTTTGCTCCTTTGGTTCTGCTGCGTCGCACCCATAATTGATATGGCATGTGTGTATTAATTAAGAGAAGACGTTCTAACTAGGCCACTGACATCTCGGTCCTAGTTCCTACACTTTCGGCCCGAAGTAGATGAAACGAAGGAGTAGGTAACGTTTGATGAATGATGAGAGAGAGAGAGAGATAAATGGCATGACAGAGGGTTATACTGTTCATTGATTTGATGCCTGACATGCAGAAGAGGCTCAATTTTCATGAGCTACCATATTTCTCTGTCTCTCTTCTCCCTTCTCTGCAGGTTTACAGTATTTTCCCCTCAAAGATAGCAAGGGCACACACTGCTAAATGCATATGTGAGCATTCCTGTTGATATAAATCTATTTAATGCCCCATTGTTCTCCTTAACATTGTCAGGCCATTAAATTCAAATAGGGCAATAATGACTGTATAAGATTACATCATGAGCCCCTGTAATGCCGGTGTAATACAAGGACAGCATTCCGCTGCAGGGAGGACGATGGATAGCTGGGAGTGAGTGACTGCTTTGGCTCGTTCAGGGATCCGTGTGGCAGTTCAGGGTCACGGGTTAGCGGGGAAGAATGAGTACAGTGGCAGCAAGGTTAAACGGCCTGTGGCTGTCAGAGTGCTGGAGCAGGCATGGTCTCCTACGTCAGCAGCACCGCAGCAGGAAGACAAACACATTTTTACTCTGAAACGGTTATATGTGTGGTTTTGCACTACATATCACTCCAATTCTCTGATCCAAAGCTTTTTTCAAAGCTTTACTCAATGTAAACAGCTCAATGACTTGGACCCTAAATACATCTCTGATATGTTTGATGTTTATGATCCTGGTGGGTCTCTTAGATCTGCAGGAGCTGCTTTGTTAGTGGGTAAATTATCTGTAACTAAATGTGGTGAAGTCATGTTTATCAACTATGCTGTCCAATAGGGGTGTAACGGTACACAGATGGCACAGTTAGTTTTTCGGGTCACGGTTCGGTACGGTTCACGATACAGCAAAGTTAAGCAACAAAACGTTCTAAAGAATGAGGCTTGGTTTGTTTTTGTTTATTTTAAATAAACAGCAGTGTATTAACCAGTAAACACAAGGCACAAGTAAACACTGTTACGCCAGTAGGTGGCACTATTGCACCACACTAGGACCCAGGTTTATGATTTACTTGTGCTTTTTGGTTCCGTATTACTTCAATCACGTCTTCTCCGTCGTACTGTGTATTCTCCGAAAGACATCATGTACCGAACCGTGACCCGTGTACCATGACGGTTCGATACAAATACATGCGTTACAGCCCTACTGTCCAACCAACTGCCCATCAGTATCAGTTCTGACTGTAGCCAGCATTAAAAACTGCTAAAACTGCACTATTCTCAGCCTTCTTTTGAATATTGACACTTCCACTGCACTTTCTGTGTTTTATTGATTTTCTGTGTATTCTTTTATTTTTTCTATTATTTTCTATTGTTCTATTTTGTTTTTATTCTGATCCACACATTGAATGACCTTTTTGTATGATAATGGGCCGTATAAGTAAACTGGACTCAAAGTGTTGACAGGCTTAAACTCAAGATCCCACACCAAAAGTGTGTTGTTATATTTGTCTAAACTGATAATCATTTTGTTCACAGAGAGACACAAAGGGGCAGTTTGTGCTGGATCATGTGTGCAACCATTACAGTCTGCTGGAGAAGGACTACTTTGGCATCAGATATGTGGACCCAGAGAAACAGAGGGTATGTAGACTTATGCACCCACACAAATATGTATATATCAATCTCATGCAGATTTTTTCTGAGAACCGAACTGATAGTTTTACGCGGAAATCTCCACAATAACAAATATTCTCTGCAATTGTTTTTATTATGCCAATTATTATTTTACGCCTTTTAGTTCTAAATGATTAAAAATTTGTGGTGGGCATAGATTTTTTTTTTTTATCTAGATGAATCCCACTGTAACCTTGAAATGAATCTAGATTAATCTAGATTAAAATGGCTCATTTGAATTCTGCTGAAGGCATTCAGAATATGTGTGCTACCCAAATAATGACTAAAAGTAAGTCTTTGAGAACGGGTTTCTCAGCTCCTACAGTAAACTAATTCCGCATTAGACTTAATGGCCCACCACTATTAAAAACATAAATAGCAATGTAAATATAAATTCAGCTAAATTTCCTGTTATTGGCTGCTACCCACCTGTTCTCCCGGTTTTCATTTCATTCTTCTAAAAGCCCAATGCCACCCAAACGCTCTACGCCTTCTGGCAATGCACCTCAGCACCGATACATTACCCTTAACAAAAATGTATACAGGGACGAACTGCCAATCTGTGCGTTCTGGAAAAGTCCATAACAGCCGTCTGGTGCGTAAATTCAGCTTAATGTATTAAGCTGAATTAAGCTAATAACTGTTGGCCAAAACTCCAGCAAATTAATGGATACAGCAGATATACTCTATAATATTTTATTTTGTGGCAATATATAATTCTTCATGTATTTTAGTGCTAAATCATTAAGAAAAATATAGTTTACTAATTTTGTAACGGGAAATAGTAGCATAAATTCAGCGACTCTCAGATTGGTGTAAATTGTGTCTCTTGCTGAACAAATTGTATTAACTACTGCCTAGCCCTTTATCAGTGGTCAGTTTCTGACCACACACTCGCTTTGGGTTGTATATGTTTGACTCAACTAACAAAGTACAGGCTGCTGTCCACATATTGTGCCTTTATGTGGTGCATCTCTAATGCAAATGGGCCTCCTAATAATTGATGAGTCTATGTGTAGTACCTGTGAGTAGCATACCCATATACTTGCTCAGGTCATGCAGACATCCCAATAAATAAAAGAACTCCTTGTCTTCTGCAGTTAGTTTGATAGAGTAAACACCATTAGTGCGACTTCACCCTTTTAAGTTTTAATGGCTCGGTAAATTCCATTAGGAAAGCTTCCAACAGAGTCAGGTGTCTTGGTGTGCTCTAAAACCATAGTGTCCCCTGCTCAAAACTTTACATCAGTCCCTTTTTCAAGTTCTACGCAAGGTTACCATGACAACCCCCACTATGCTTGGACTTCGCCGTTTGTACGACAGTGTTTTCTCAGTCGAGCAGAAAATCTCTCAGCGGCCTGCTGAATAATTTACGATCATTTATGTTGTAATATTAATGCGCTGATGCATCAGAGCGAATTGGAGCAGTAGTATTGTATTCAGCAGTGCGCTACCGAAAACACACTGAGTTTCTCTTTTTTGCAAAGTGACACAGGCTCAGTGTTTCATTCTGTCCATGTTCTCTTTGTTCTTTTCTTTATTATACAGCACTGGCTGGACCCCAGCAAACCTGTGGTCAAACAGATGAAATGTAAGTTTGCGCATGTCTCACAGTAACTGGAGTATATTACACAGACCAGGAGCACATAAACACAGTTCAGTGAAACCTAGTTCATGCATGTGGTGGAGTAGAATGTAGTACACATTGTAACAAAATATATTAATAGTGATAGAGTTTAGTACACAGAGAAATCAAATGTAGAACACAACACAATAGAATGTGATACACGTAGTATTACAATGTAGTGCGCACCATATTAGAAAGTACTAGACAGGTTGACAGAATGTAGCGCACAACATAACAGAATGTTGTTCAGAGCATCATAGAATGCAGAACACACAATAATAGACTGCAGTACACAATATATTAGAATATGATAGTACTCTCCATAATAGAACGCAGTACACAATACATTAGAATATGATAGTACACAACATCATAGAATACAACATAATACCATGGAGTACACAGCATGTAGAATGTAGTACACAGGTACCAGAATGCAGTACACAGAAAACTGAATCTAGTACACAGCAGGTATTAGTATGTATTAACAGTGCTGAGCAATAGAATGTGCTACACACTATAATAGAATGTAGTACCCACCATATTAGAATATGATAGTACTCTCCATAATAGAACGCTCTACACACCATATTAGAATGTGGTAGACACTATTATAGAATGGAGTACACACCAAAATAGAATGCAGTACACAATATAATAGCATGTAGTACACAGCATATAGAATGTAGTACACGTCAGGTTTAAGTATGTATTAACAGTGCAGAGCAATAGAATGTGCTAAACACCCAAATAGAATGCAGTACCCACCATATTAGAATATGAAAGTAATCTCCATATTAGAATGCTCTACACACCAAAATAGAATGTAGTACACAACATAATAGCATGTAGAATGTAGTACACAGGTTACAGAATGTAATACACGTCAGGATTAAGTATGCATTAACAGTGCAGAGCAATAGATTGTGCTACACAACATGAAAGAATGCAGTACACACTACAACAGAATGCAGTACACAAAACCTTAGAATATGATAATACACACTATAATGAATGTAGTACACACTATAATAGAATGTAATACATGACACATTAGAGTGTGGTATACACCATTATAGTATGTAGTACACAAGCAGCCCCCCTAGTTGGTGGCCTAGTGGTTAGGGCATTCACCCTGTGATCAGAAAGCCCGGGTTCAATTCCCAAGACCGCTAGGTGCCTCTGAGGTACCATGAGCAAGGTACCGTCCCACACACTGCTCCCTGGGCGCTGTGTTCGTAGCTCCCTGCTTCACTTGGTGAATGGGTTAAATGCAGAGGATGTATTTCATGCTGTTCACACTGTGTGCTGTGGTGTGTTCACGTATGACCAGATTGTCACTTTCACAATAGCATGGAGTACACAGCATGTAGAATGTTGTACACTGGTAACAGTGTGTAGTACATACCAGGTGTTAGTATGTGGGTAACAGAATATTGCACACAGTGAAACAGAGGCTATGACTGTCTGTTAGAGCGCAATGCTGGCCAGTTTTCTCTGGCCATGTTGGAATTGTAAAATGCACTCATTACTCACAAACACAGCAAAGCAAATCAATGCCTATCAGAATAAAAAGCAATCTTCAACCTCATGCAAGAAAAAACACTTTCCAGAGGAAAAAGATATTCTGACCTTTTAGTGGAAATCAATGTAAACAGATTATGTTCATGATTTCCATTCCGTTCAATTTTTCACAATGTACAGGAGATGCACAATGTTGTTCTTACAGGGATGACTTATATGTTGGTTTGGACACAAAGACTGATCCTTGGGAGAAGGGATCCATTTCTGTCACAACCAGAACGTAATACACAGTACAACAGGATGGAGAAAGTGCTTCTCGGACCTGACCTTTCTCTTCACAAAACTCTCTGTAAACATACTTTACAGGAGAAGGAACGTCCTTCTTTATATTCAGTGTTAGTTAATGTAACAAGATGTTTTTCTGAGTCATTCTGGACCATTATGGCCCTTTTAATTAAAAAATGATGACACAGTGTAAACAGCAGCTGTCGTTTTCAGGTTATGCCAAAAAATAACAATCATGGAAATGTTTTTGCACAGACAGACAAGATATGAGCGCACGGTATTAAAGACAGATCATATTTACTTTTTCACAGACGATCACATTTCCCATCGCTCATTAAATCTGAATGATTAGACGTGCAGAGTGTGAAGTGGAAGCAGAGGGGGGCTGCGAGAGAGAGAGAGAGAGAGAGAGAGCCTCGGGATTTGAGACAGATGGAGAGAGGGGTGGAAAGGGGAAGGAGTGTGGAGCTGTAGCTTAATTTATGGAAGTGTGTGAGAGAAAAACAAGGTTTTGTCAAGCGGCAAAAACAGGTGAATGCAGAAGGAGGTGTGTGTGAATGTGACGTGAGGAGGACAGTGTATGTGTGTGTGTGTGTGTGTGTGTGTGTGTATACAGTAACCCCCCAGTTTTACGCGGATCAGGTGTCATGGATTCAGTCACACACATTTTTTTTCCGCATAAAACTATGCGTTCGGTTTTATGCAGAAAAATAATGTGTGACTGAATCCATGACTCCTGATCCCCACAATGAGGTGGAAACTGCAAATATCCTCTTCCTTTTTTTTTAACTTTTTGTGGCAATAAATATATTTTTTCTGGATGTTTTCATGCAAGGGGACTCAGGGCAGGCTGTAGCCGACCTGGAAGCACTTTTTTCGAATTCCACACCAGGGTTGCGCTCCAATCGCGATTTCGCTACAGTGCAAGCACTCAGACACTTCAAACTCCAGAGTTCAATTGAGGAGACCTTTCCATCGAGCCCTCATTTGTATTTTTAGCCCGAGTAGATCAGGGGTTATTCCCCGATAACAGTTCACCTCACTGTGGTGTCCCAATACCTTTGTCCCGCTACCTTCCCAGTTGCATATCTCGGCGGGGAATTTAAATGAAAATAGGCGAATACGGGTTTACCATTTTCTTTAAGGGTAATGCATTAAACTGAGTTTAAAATGAAATTAAAGTGTTCTGGGAGCAGATTTGGGTTGTTTTTTTTACCAAAACACAACAATGCAGTTTTTCACTATACGCGGGTGCTCCTGGAATGTAACCCCTGTGAAAAGCAGGGGAGGTTACAGTATACCTATGTAAATGATGTGTGTTTATTTAAGTGGATTGGCAAGCTGTTGAGGCCATGAAGATGAAATCAGTGTTTTCATTTACTTTTCATTTCTGTTTTCATTTAAAACCCTTTTATCCACCAAACGGGATTTTTTCATTTTATTATGACAGGCTTGGCTTAATAATCATCGTCTCACATTTAGTCATGGCCATGCCTCCACTTATTACTTTCAGCGTAATCTGTGTCACATTCATTGGCTTATGCTCTCTTTCACTCTCTCTCTCTCTCTCTCTTTCTCTCTCTCAGGTCAGCAGCCCTACACCATGTGCTTTCGGGTGAAGTTCTACCCGCAGGAGCCCATTAAGATCAAGGAAGAATTGACAAGGTAACAGGAGAACAATCAGCCCTGACAGCTGTCATGTCAGGAGGCTGCAAGTTCCAGCATTATTGACCTCTTCCCTTCGGGTGGGTGGGATGGCCCTCCAGTCATCACTCAGCACAGTGCAGAATTCTGGGTGCCTGTAGCTAACAGAGCTGAGTAACAGATTTCACACTCAGTCTTTTCCTCCAAGAACGCTGAGCTGTTTAATGACGTGTGAGTGGCAGTTCCCTGATGATGCCACAGCCCAGGAGAGCACAGTTCTGCTCCTTCCCCACCTCTGAGCGATACTGAGAGTACTGAGCTCTTCAGGCCGGTATACAGGGGGCAAATTTAATAATGTCTTGTGCCTTTTTGCCTTTTTAAATAGGGACTGTGAGGATTCTCTGAACAGGTGGATGCGTCCTTTGGCACTCAGAATAAGACCAAAGGGACTGTTCTGCATGCTTGCTTTGTTGCACTCTCAGTTTCTGAGAGGACGTCATTAGTATTTCACCACACCTGTCTCACTTTTTTTTCAGTAGTGCTGTTTTGCCTTCTGAGGTTGGTCTTAGCTCAGTGGGTAGGATACTTGCCTCCAGACCAAGAGGTCATGAGTTCGAATCCTACCTTCAGCAGACCACCACTGGGTCCCTGAGCAAGACCCTTAACCCCAAGTTGCACCAGGAAGAGACTGCCCCCTGTAGTTAGGGAATTTGGATAAAAGCGTCTGATAAATGCCTTAAATGTAAATTAGAATGAACCTTCTACTCTGATTTACCAAAGCTGAGATTAAATCCTGAAGGTCAAGGCTGGCATGTGTATAGAGGCGAATTAGGCAGTCGATTGAAATTTCTGTTGGGACACTTGTTGGCATATTATAGTCAAAGAGCAGAATGCACCTTGGCGATTCGAAATCGTTTTTCATACTTCGGTTAATGCACATTTCAAATGTTGTCTAAATGTCTACTTTCTCGATATGAAATTACCAATTTTAACGTATTAGATCGTACTGCGTACTTTATGTACTAACAAACGTAATCATTTTCATTGTTTTGTTTTTCATCAGTTTGAAACAGTAAAACACAGCAACCCTTCAAAAGTTTTCAACCGCGATAAAAAGAAGAAGAAGCTGCTGCAGCATGTAGCATGACTGCTCCATGTCTTGTCCTTGTATTTTTTTAAAGCCCCCCCGCCCCGCCCTCCATGTGGGTAGAGAGAGTTATTTCAACGTTTCTTTTGTGTACGAGTCTTTGTTTTCGCTCGCTGCACACTGCTAATGCTAACTGCTAATGCTAGTGTTTTTTAAGCAATAATGTTTTCTCATTCTGATTATTTATTTACCTTTACATTTTCTTTAAGGGTAATGTATTGCACTGAGTTTAAATATGCTATTAAGCATATTTGGGGGCATATTTAGGGTTTACACTATAAAAGCATTTTTAGGCATTTTTTCTACCAAAACACACCAACACGATTTTTCACTATACGCGGGTGCTCTTGGAACGTATTCCAAGGGAAGGGTCTTTTTTCTCCGACATGTCAAAAACACAAAAATGATGTGAGTAAAACATGCAGTTATATTTCACTATATTTCCGTTACGAAGCTGCATTCGTGCTCATTTGCACAAAATTGCTAAATTGACTGCCCCCACCAGATCAAAGTCTTGAGTAAATTTGCGACCAAATGTGTTGAACTGCTCAGTGATGGTGTGACATTAGGAACAGCATCATTACGGTTTTGGAGGGCACAGGTTCTAGCTCTCACCCGCCCAGTTCGATGGCGTCATGCCATAACTAATATAACTAGCAAAGAGAAATGCCAACAAGTCATATTAATGCTTTAATTAATAAAATATTCCTTGTTAAATTGATATAATGTTCCAAACAGACTCTGAATTATTCAGCAAAAGTGAACCAGTCTCACTTTTGTCCTGATCAGAGGTGGAGCTCTCAAGGGGGCCCAGACTAGGGATGGGTACCGAGACCCGGTACTTAATCGCCCCGGTGCCTAATTATAAAAGACCGGGGGACCGATAAGCTCTGACGTTAACGGTTCTGCTGTCGGTACTGGAGAA
>JBBPDC010002037.1:0-14099 GCA_037974485.1 Hemigrammopetersius urotaenia | reverse complement strand
ATTAGTTACAGAGACAGTCTTACAGTCATCAGTTACAGGGACAGTCTTACAGTCATTAGTTACAGGGACAGTCTTACTTCAGTCCCCCTGAAGTGTCTTGCTGAAGTACACAGTGGTAGAAAGTGTGGGAGGGTTTGAACCTTTAACTTTGTGGTCAGCAGACACGTGTTTTACCCACTAGGCTACTACCACCCAACATATGCTACTTTAATATTGCAGATGCTCTTCACATTTATCTTCCCATAATTTAAAGAAAGTGCCGTTGTGAAGCTTACCATCTGGTCCACTGCCATGATGCACGGCTGCACACTAAGGGGTCCGAGATTAAGCCCTGCCACTGGGTGCACTGCCACCACCAAGGAAGATATGGTCTTCAGCGTCTGCACTGGCTGGTCCTGCCTCGTCACATCCTGACTGGCCACCTGACCCACAGAGAGAGACAAGCGCATGTTTTTGTGAAATTCAGTCATTTATCCCATTTAAGCCATTCACCAAGTGAAGCAGGGGGCTGCCACCAATGAGG
This sequence comes from Hemigrammopetersius urotaenia, assembly GCA_037974485.1. NCBI lineage: Eukaryota > Metazoa > Chordata > Actinopteri > Characiformes > Alestidae > Hemigrammopetersius > Hemigrammopetersius urotaenia. Next base: position 13,576 of record JBBPDC010002037.1, on the reverse strand, counting down.
GTCACCCGGGGAGCAGTGTGTGGGGATGGTACCTTACTCAAAGGGTACATCAGTGGTGCCATGAGCAGTCCTGGGATTCAAACCCACAACCTTCTGATCTCAGGGCAAACTCCCTAATCATAAGGCCACCAGCTGCTCCATTCTAACACTCTATAGCCATTTTATTTTCTAACCAAAACAACCAGTCAACACGTTTTTAAATAACATTTCTGATAAATAGTGATATATCTGAAAAAACTTATTTGGGACTATTTTGCTGTTAGTTTGAAACCTTCTGAGAAATGATCATAAACAGATCTCTGAGATTACTAATCTAATATCAGGCCATGTATTCATAACCTCTTCATCTTTCTATGCGGTGGCTTTTATATGCTTTAACATGCTGCAGCCGTCTGGTTCCTATTGCCACTCCTATTGCAACAAGTGACTGCGTTACTTCTGAAACTCATGTGTGCATTAGAGATAAGACGATTGAAAAAAATATATTTGTGTGTAAAGCATACTCCTAACAACACATTAGACTGAAATACAATAATTTATAACAATGGCATTTAATGTTCTACTCCACAACTCTGCATAATTCCATGTGTTCCTTCATAATTTTGTTTGTTTTCAATATTAATCGCTAATGTAGAAAATAATAAAAACAAAGAAAAAACACTGTATCCAAACTTTTGACTGGAAGTGTATATTAATTCTTATCATTAAATATATGATTGCATGCCAGCATATTAGTAAAATCCATCCCATCTTTGAGGTACACATTCTCGTGCCCTGGGGATTATTCGTACGAGTTTGTTCGGCTCCTACCTGGCTCCAGGATGGGTCGCTGGGTGGGGGTGAAGGCGGGACGATGCCCACTGATGACACGTTAAAGCCGATGGACTGGCTCAGGTTCCCGGAGACCGCGGCTTGCCCCAGACTGTCCGCAATGTTCTTCAGCACCGAGAACTGCTGCACATCTGCAAAAGACACGGAGTCTCGGTTGGATAAGAAGCTTATTTCAATAATACTGTGTACCAGAACTGACATCAATGGCAATATCACTAACACACTTTGTGGAAATTGAACATCACTCATTTTAAAAGAAGGCAAGCTGTCCTCAAACCTTTAACCTCTCTGCAGTATAGGAACAGTATGTGTGTGTGTGTGTGTGTGTGTGTGTGTGTGTGTGTGTGTGTGTGTGTGTGTGCTCACCACTGGTGCTGTTGGTGGATGTCTGGTTTACAGGAGGCGGTTTGATCTCCACATTGACGGTCAACCCAGTGGCGCGCCTTCGCCGGGCTGAACCCTCCCGGATGATTTTGGTAATGCGGATCATGTTGGAAGGAACTCGCAGGTAGAGCGCCAGGTTGGTCACTAGTTTGTCTCCGAAGAACTCTGCCTCGGTCATCGCCGGGAGGTTGAAGGCGATGAAGAGAACTGGAGACGTGCGGATCTCGACGGGGCTCGAGCCTCGGACCAGGACGTTCAGCATTTTGTAGTCAGGGTCAAAGAAGTTGGAGCCGAGGAAATAATCAAAACCGGGGAGGTACTGCCCTGAAGGACGGCAAGCAGAGAAAAGCAGACAATGAAACTGAGGGACTATGAATGAAACTGCATTTTCTTTATGCATCTGTACTGTGGTGCCAGAAGGAAACACACATCTCCGGAAAAAATAAGAGACACTGCAAATTATTTTTGAATGTGAACCCATTCCAGTCCAGTGTCCGTTAAGTTCCTACACAAGCACCTCATTCTGCTTTAGTGATCAGCTGAATCACATCTTATTTAATGAGGAAAAGTATAAAACACTGCTGGGTTGTATTTAAGTTAAGTGATTGTGCTTGTGTATTGGTTTTTGTGTTTGTTTCGTAGACATTTAAAGAAGTTTTGGATTATGCACCATTGGTACACCGTCATCCATGCTGTTGGTTTTGAAACTTGTATCCTGTTTTGTGTTCTTGAGAAAATAAAGTGAAAGTCAAGCATGTAAGTACATGTGCGTGCCGGCCATCATTGGGGACAAAGGGGGAAACGTCATACATTGGCTCACTGATGTTCATAAGACTGACAAGTACTGAATCTGATGAAAGGATTTTTTCAGTACTCAGTATTGAAATCATTCACTCAGTACCATAAAAGTACAGGGGGTTCTCTGGTTATGACAGTCTTGACATACAGCGTTTCGAGTTTACGACACTCACTCCTGTAAAAACGTTAAAAATTGAGATGTGAGTGTTCAGTTTTATGCCATTAGTGTCATACTTACGTACTTCGTGGGTGAACTAGTTTGGTTGTGTGCAGTGGAATAATACGCAGTAATGCGGCGTATGAGTGAGGGAGTCGACGCCCCAGTACAGTTACAGTGAACAAGTCTAGTACACTAATACCCCACTTTTTGTGGGGATTATGTTCCAAGAGCACACACGTATAGTGATAAAATGCGCTAATGCCTAAAAACGTCTATTTTATAGTGTAAACCCTAAATCTGCCCCCAAATCTGCTCCCAGAACACTTTAGTTTCATTTTAAACACAGTTTAAAACACTACACAGTTTAAAGAAAATGTGAAGGTAAATAAACTCTCAGAATTAGAACATTTTTGCTTAAAGAAACATTAGCATCGTACAAACACTTGTACACAATCGAAAGGTTGAAATAACTCTATCTACCCACATGTTTAGACAGGGCACAGCTTACTAATACTAAATAAACTGAGATAACTGTTGAAAATGGTGGGGGGGTTAAAACACTAAAATACAAAGACAAGACACGGAGCAGTCATGCTACATGTGAAAGTGAAAGTGACCATTTTGTCATATGTGAACACACCACAGCACACAGTGTGAACAGCACGAAATTCAACCTCTGCATTTAACCCATTCACCAAGTGAAGCAGGGGGCAGCCATGAACACGGCGCCCGCGGAGCAGTGTGTGGGAACGGTACCTTACTCAGGGTACCTCAGCGGTGCCTAGCGGTCTTGGGAATCGAACCTAACCTGGACTTTCTCATCGCAGGGCGAATGCCTTAACCACAAGGCCACCAGCTGCCCCGCAAGGCCAACATGCTGTAGCAGCTTCTTCTTCTTCATTTTATGGCTGTTTTCAGTGTATTATGGCATTTATCAGTGTACTACTGACTGGTGACGGTAACACAGTTCGGTTCTCAGTCACCTCACTGTTGTAGGAACAGATCTATGTCGTAACTCAAGGACCCCCTGCATTGCATTTTGACACCCAGCCTTATGACGCTATTTGTGGTTCTAACTGATGACTGATCACTGTTGTTCATTGTTAGACTGCCTGAATAACCCGTACTTCTCATTCTGTCCTTTTCTGGGCAGTTACCATACCTGGGTATGCAGGTTCCAGCAGGGTGTAGTCCGAGTTAGCACTGTTCCACTGCGCGTTGTTTGGTGCGACGAGGAGATTGTTCACATAGACATCCAGGCGTTGAGGGTTTGAGTAAAATATGGCCACACGGACAGACTGGAAAAGAAGTATAATGACGAATGATGAAGAAGCTGGTGGGATCCTAATGCTTTAGCGTTCTTTTGTGTAAGTTCAGGCAGGAGAATGTGAGGAATGTACTGAGAGGGAGCTGTTTTACCTCAGTGGGCTTAGCATTGAGCATCATGAGTCTCAGCTTCTGTGGGGATGTACTGGTGAAGAAGATGTCAAACGACCGGTTTATGGCTATAATGCTGTGGAAGAGAGACACCCTCTTCTGACACGTGTATCCGGCGCACCAGCCGTGGTCTTGTGGGCCTGTAACCAGACAGGATGGGACACAATGTTATCACAGTTTTAAGTCAAAGTATTTCATTCAGAAATTTGATTTTTAACAAAATCATATTTGACATTTTGCTGGCATTACACAATGGTCTGATGGCACAATTATCTGAGCTGATTGCATTTCGATTCTGTCATAAGGTTTTTTAAAAAGTAAGTTTAAATAATTTGATCTAGTGAAGTTGTCTATTACACTGAGAAATGATTGTGCAGATTGTTTTGCTTTTTATTCAAGAAAAAACACTTGAAATGCATAAAGTGACCAGCCAATGGAATAAGAGCCTTTCACGAGATGAAAAGACTTTTTTTCATAAAAAGACTTAAAAATTACAAAAAATGTCTTGAAAAGCTAAATAACCTTTTTACAAAAATAAAAAAAATTGATATTTTGAGCAGATTAAAAATAATTTTACTTACAAAGACATATTTTGTAGTGCTAGGAATAACAGTAGCTAACTAACTAACAGTAGTTCTGGTTTAGGCTTGTACTGTACTGGATCCATACATTAAAATTTTTTTTTTTAAATAGTTTACATTGGAATTATTTATTTCTATCAGGCCTAATATAGACACAAATGTGACACAAACATACCATTCAGCAGGTCCACGTAGCTGTTTCCCAGCACAGCCACAGGAGACAGGCGTCTGGTTTCAGTGTCTGAGTCAAGACTTTCAATCACCAGCATCCTGTAGCTCATCCCTGAGCACTTATAGGCCTGCCAAGTGCTCATATATGTGCAGTTGGAGTCTCGAATGATACCTGCATGCCAAACAAAGCTGTTATTTAAAGCAGTGGAGAGTGTGCATAGACTTACTGCAGCTGTACAGCCACTTTACCACTGTATTTCCATAGCATTTCTACAATGTTCCTCTTACTTCAAATTTGGTACATCAACTAAGACCTGAGTTTGCTAATTATAGTTAATAATTTAGTTTTGCACTGGAGCTACTTTTATATGCAACCACACATCAACATCACATCATTACATTTACGTAAGAATAATACAAGTGCATCTGGAGAGGAGATGCTCTCTGAACGGGTGAGTCTTCAGGAGCTTTTTGAAGACAGAGAGTGATTCTGCCACTCTGGCCACCCTCGACAGTTCATTCCACTAACAGGAAACCAGAATGAGATCAGTCTGGACCAGGAACTAGAATGAGACCAGTCAGGACCCCGAACCGGAATGAGACCAGTCTGGACCAGGAACCAGAATGAGACTAGTCTGGACTGGGTTTAGTCTCCATGGGTAGCCAGTGTAGGTCAGTCAGCAGTGGCACTTCTGACCTGTTGGGTTGGTTGAATACCACCAGAGCTGCTGCATTCTGTGAGGGTCTTACCATAGTGTAACAGACTTACACTATGAAACCAAACCCCTAAATTTTACGCCTTAAGATTACCTTAATTTTGACCTTAATTTCCCATACAGGAAATAAAGTGCACAGATTAAGGTGGATTAAGGGATACAACTACAAGTAATGTTCCTCTTACTTTTTCAAAGGTGCCCCTTAAATAATAGAACCTCCTGATTTAACACCTTAAATTTAAGATTAAGGGGTTTCACATTTAAATCTAATTTTAAGGATAAAAAATTAAGGGATCGGTTTCACAAATTAACAGACAGTTAATTGAAATGAAGGGGTCTGGTGTATTTTCAAGGTAAATTAAGGTAGAGTTTAGCACATTTTTAGAACATTGTGTTTCGTGGCATCAGGTGGGAACTGATTTTCCTGATGTTTTATAAGGTGAAGCAACATGACCGAGATACAGATGTTGTGTGCTCAGAACCAGTGCAAAAGAAAAGAAGCAAACATTTCTTGGCTAATTGACCACATGAATAATGTGGGAATTATGTGTATTAGGGTTTTTGATTGGGGTAAAGGGTTTTGGTCAAGGACCCAGTGGCAGTTTGCTGAAGGTACGATTCGAACCCATGACCTCTTGGTCCAGAGGCAAGTATCCTACACACTAGGCCACCACCCATTTTACCCTGTTCTCAGTACAGTCTCAGTTTTGACAACAGGATGAATGATGACATGACATTGTTTGTAGAATCAAACGCACACCTTTGTTTGGGGCGATCTGGTTCACGGGGATACGGCTGCCGTTGAGGTAGGTGAGCATGACTTTAGGGATGCGGTAATCTCCCAGGCCATACTGGGGGTTCCCGTTCCACTGATACTCAGACTGAGGAATCACTGCACCCACGGTTCCCAGGAAACTGCCATCCAGGTCGTTCAACATGGTCTTCCTCTTAGCATCGCAGGTCATATCCACACAGTCGGACGGGTTTGCCTTGCTGTAATGATAATATGAGAGGGCTCATGTTAGTGGAAAAGTCAAATGGTGGTTTTTCTACCAGCAGCTTTGAAGGCAAAAAGACAGGGGCCTAACAAACCATGCCTAGAAATACCAGAAGACTTTTTTTGTGAGCATTTAGATCAGAGCAGAGCAGAAATTTAGCCCGAATTTACACTGATATTCATGTAAATTCTATTTTTCTTAATAATTAAGCACACAAAAAAGCAAAATAAAAAATTGCGGGGCAAACAATTACTAGTTCGGCTCTAAAAAAAAATCTGCAAACCCCGAATCGCGGCTTCACAAGGGAACACTGTATACTGCAATTGTGATGTACGCCAACAGAATCACATAAGTGAATTATGGATTTAAGTCTGATTTGTTTTGACCAAAATATTTGTTTGTTGGATCACATGAACAACCAGCTCTATTCTGCACAAACATACCTGACATCGGGTCGATGGATGAACACTTTAGCTCCCTCTGTGACGTCCACGTTGGTGATCCTCTGGACATGGATGGGGTGTTGCAGGTCCTCGTTTCCAGGATTTGTTAAAAACACATAATTGGTTTGGCCTGAGCACACATCCTTAAACCCAACAAAAGTGGAATCTGGAAGACACAAAATGAAAGAAGTTCATATTCCTTGGCAGACTTTGAATAAACTCCCTTGTTATCCACTGTCACGGTTGGTGGCCGCTAGGGGCCACTGTTTTCTGTTTTGGTCTGTTCTGTTTTGTGCTTTCTGTGGAGCTTTTATTTTGACACTGTTTTGGTCAAGTGTCTTTGGTCCTCAGCTGTTTTCTGTTTACATGTCTCTTTAGTTTCCAGCTGTCCCCTGTTTAGTTTGATTTAGTCTAGTATAAAGTCGGTTTCTGTTTATTTATTCCTCACATGTCCATCGCGCATAGAGCACCTCAGTTCCCCCTATCCTGATGTCTGTTTCACAGTTCTAGAAAGGTATTTCTGATGGCCCCCGTGCCTTCTTTTGTTTGTTCTGTTTTTCTAAATAAACTTCACTGAAGCATGGATCCATGTAGTTCTGCCTGTTCCTGCTCACCCCGAGGAAGCTCCGGGGCTGGGCCTCGCGGCCCGCCTCGTGACATCCACAGTTATCCATTGTGGCTACTGTAAAACCTACAACGCTACATAAACACCAACAATGTATCTGGCCTCTACATAACAAATCTTTAAATGCAACTCTCACCAGTGATGGTCAGAAGTCCGCTGATGGCATTGTAGCTCATGAGTCCATCGTGGGCTTTTACTGGAGCTCCATTCTGAGCAGACTCAAATGTTGGCCAAGAGATTCCAGACCTGCCGCCTGCCACAGACACAGAATACAGTCACAGGTCAATTACAAACCAATTCATTCCATTAATATACCAGTTACACTTATATAGCAATCATGTATCACAGTTTGAACCTACTCATGGCCCCCATTCATTTTTTAATGAGTGAAAATGCAACAAAACTGGTTTTGACTGGTCTGAAGTACTGATGTTTTGTAGTTAGATCTTAGATGAACCCCTAACAAAGGTTACTTTAATACTTCAATCAAATCTGGAATTTTTTCAATAACGAAATTACAACACGTATCTTGAAGAGTGGAACTGTACCCTTTGGAGGTCGCGGAGCTCTGCTGCTTGAACTCAGAGCCATGTTGGTTCCAGCCTCAGGCAAACTATCAGTGCAGTTGAAGTTGGGGCTGCTGCCAACAATTAAGGCATTCTAGGAAATAAAGCAGATAACAGGGGAAACTGCCTTAATGTCAAAACGCTAATAACCATTCAAAATCAACACTGATAAGATGTATGACATCTACTGTTTGTGCCAAGATGCAAAATATAGGTCACAATTAGATTCCCACCTACCTGTACTAGGACAGTTTTGTTGGAGTATATGTGGCTGACTGAGGGGGGCTCGAAGATTAGAGACGCGATGCCCATTCCATTATCCACAAGGGTCACATTAGAAACGACTACACTCATGGAGACCTGAGCAAGAGCAGAAAACAAAACTCTTCACTGAAAGATGAGAATTCTGTGGCAGAAGTGTGCAGATAATAGTGAAGTGCAATGTGAAAGAGATCCTGAAATTAATGTTCAAACCAATATAGACCTCTTTCGTGTGTCTCCTTTTTATGTCATTGCTCAATTTCAGACATTTGTGTGCATCCTATTACCGTAAAATTGGGCAAAAATGGGGCTTAACTACACTCAAAGACATTTTTCCAAATGAACTTCAGATTTCAGATCTTCTAGTTGTATACAAACTTCAAATTAAAATTCATCTTTGAACAATTTATAAAATATCAAAAGTCTAATCTTGACCGTAGCAACATTGCTAGCTAAAACTGAAACTTATTATTGAAGAATATCCTGAAGTAAAGACTGGAAGGTAAGTTTGTGCAGTCACTGCTCATACCTGGAAATAGATGCCAAAATCAAAGCTCCTCCAAACTGTGAAGCCCTGGATTTGGGTACAGCCCGGCAACCCATCCATATTCATGTAGACACCAAACAGACCTCCATGTGCCTCGTTTTGATACCACTGAGGCGCAGCACTGTAATAACCTATTGTCATAACATGTCAAAAAGATTAATATAAAACAGCCTAGCAGGTTTTGTTTACTAGTGTAACTGTGTGTATTTATTCATATTTAGAAATTGTTAATAATGTGCCAATATACTGTATCTCACATTACCTGGACATGGTTCTCCATCGATCCGAAATCCAACCCTTTCATAACCAGCAACAATGTTTTCCTGAAGAACTACATTCGTTCCCATATTTGCCTTGAAAAACAATGCAGAAATGTAAACGTTTGTTGAATTCATTTTCAGGATGTGTAACAAATTGTTCTACATATCATTCAAAACCAAAGTCAAGCTTTATTGTCATCTCAACCATATCCAGTATACAGAGAGATTAAATGACAAAGGTCAGGTTTCACAGTGTACATACAGAGATTTAATCTGTCCTGAGTGTGTGGACAGCTCTCTGTGCATTATATATATAAATATAATGTAAACAAAGGGATTGATGATTTAATGATTTGATGATTGAAAAAATGTGCAAAAAGTATGACGAGTATAGCCAGTGTCTGATCAGTATAGCCAGTGTCTGATCAGTATGGCCAGTGTATGACCACTATAGCCAGTGTATGACCGCTATAGCCAGTGTATGACCGCTATAGCCAGTGTATGACCAGTATAGTCAGTGTATGACCACAATCGCCAGTGTATGACTGCTATAGCCAGTGTATGACCAGTATAGCCAGTGTATGACCAGTATAGTCAGTGTATGACCACTATAGCCAGTGTATGACCAGTATAGTCAGTGTATGACCAGTATAGTCAGTGTATGACCAGTATAGCTAGTGTATGACCAGTATAGCTAGTGTATGACCAGTATAGCCAGTGTATGACCACTATAGCCAGTGTATGACCAGTATAGTCAGTGTATGACCAGTATAGTCAGTGTATGACCAGTATAGCCAGTGTATGACCACTATAGCCAGTGTATGACCAGTATAGCCAGTGTATGACCAGTATAGTCATTGTATGACCAGGATGGCCAGTGTATGACCACTATAGCCAGTGTCTTAAAGGTTTATGTGTTCTACAAAGAATTAAATAATGCAAATAATCATTTCTCAATGTACCTCGATAGCTGCGTTCCAAGCAAAGTTGAAGGTCTCTGTCCTTCCGTTGTACGATCCTGGCCAGAGTGTAAGAGTAACCAGATTCCTCCGGACCACATGGTTATTGCCCCACACTCTGATTCCTACCAGTGCAGAGAACACTGTTTTACAGGCAAGCTTCCTTCAACTTTTAGAAAAGGCACGAAAGATGCTTTGAACTCATGGATCAAATGCACTGCAGTAAGTGTCAAGATTTTTTTTGTAAACGGGTTAGAACAACACAGGTTTAGCTTTCGGATAATGCAGCTGTCTAAGCATTAGTGGCACCCAGTTTTTTGTTCAATTTGTTAAAAAATTAAATTAACTTTTAACATTTAAGTGTCTCCGTACAAGGAACCTTAGAGACTCCATATAGAGTAATCCCCAGCGTTTTGCATGAGTTACATTCCAAGAGCACCAGTGTATAGTGAAAAACTGTATTGTTGTGTTTCAGAAAAAAAATACCTTAAAATGCCTCTTTTTATTGTGTAAACCCTAAATCTGCCCCCAAATGTGCTCCCAGAACAGTTTAATTTCATTTTAAAGTTTAATGCATTACCCTTAAAGAAAATGTAAAGGTAAATCTGTATTCGCCTCTTTAAATTTAAATTTCCCGCCGAGCTATGCAACAGGGAAGGTCGTGGGACAAAAGTATTGGGACCCAGCGGTTAGGTGAACAGGTCCCCTTTTGTGAAAACATCCAGAAAATTATATTTATTGCCACAAAAAAGCAAAAAAATAATGCAGTTTCTGCATTATTTTGAGGATTTCTACGAATTTGGTTCTAAAAAAAATCGGTGTGTGACTGAATTCGTGACTCCTGATCAGCATAAAACTGGGGGAATACTATTGTCTCTTTCGTAGTCTTTACTCCCAGATCAGCTGAGGTGTGAGAGAAAGCTACCTTCTCCTACAGTATGATGGATGACGTTGTCATCAATATTCAGTCCGTCCGTTCCAAAGACTCCAATAGCAGGAGCGAAGCCGTGGTGGAAAGCGCACCCCTTAATGTAAGATTCATTCTGAACCACCTGGGAAAATATAGCATTCAAATGATTACATTATTCAACCACACTAATCTTACTTATCACTAACATTTATATTCTATAGAAATGCTGCAGGACCACTTAACAAGAGTTTCAAACATTTCAGATTGGATTAAATTTACATGGCGACCGAAGGTCTTTAGCTTTTTTACTGGCATTTTTGTTTCCACCTTGAATAGCCATATTAGGGTTTTTCCCTGGGAAAATTACAGGCAGGATTATATTAGAGTTGAGTCAAACATTGTAGTACTTTGATGCAAATATCTCAGTTTGTAAAAAAAAATTTAACCGAGTAGAAACTCAAAAAAGTTTTTATCAGGAGACTTTAAAATATTAAGATCTGTATTACAGACCACTTTGGCCATCTAATGCACTCTGAATATGGCTATTAACACCCCAGTATTAACACCCATAGTGTTCTAACAGGACGAGTAAACAGATTTTGAGGTTTTCTCACCATTCCAAGGTTCAGGAAAGCCAGAGAGTAGCGTGGATCTGTGTAGTCTGTCCATCCCTCCTGGCCGGTGTGGTAGAACTCCACATCTCTTATCTGGGCCTTTCCTTTAGGAACCATAGAATCATAGTAAAGAAATGTCCCTGTATTGCTATTAATGTTTAATTGTATATAACAGGACTGTATGATATAGGCAAAACACCACATCCTAAAACCTCCATTATTTGACCAAAAATCATGCATTCATGGATTTATTAAAACGTACGAGTGAAACTGTAAGTAGAATGAATATGTGCTCCAGCCTGAATATTTGTATTTTACCATAGATGGTAGCGAATTCCATTCTACGCACAATTTCACAATACCCTTTTTTCCCTATTCACTTTCTTTCTTTATGTTTTCACCCCTTTGAATCTTAATGCTTATTCATGATTTCTTTTCTTTCTGGTTTTGTTCTGCTTGAGGATTGAGGATCAGCTTCACTAAACATTTTGACATTGAATTTATTACTAAATGGTGGTGGCTGGGATATAAAAAAGAACATATGGGTGGAAAATATGACAATATATTATGGATATTGTGAAAATAAGTCTTTATCTTCTTTAGTAAACTCTATTAAAAGGTACTGTCAGCACAGAGTAAAAACACTAGTGATTGAGTAGAAGCGTACTTTGCATATTTGCATATTGCGACATTGTAAAGGTCAATAATGGGATAATTTTGTAAAAACTGTAAACCTCTATATTTGACTCCTCCACTGGAGAAGGTTCCCACCAGGACCCTCGCTCCAAAGGACTCTGTGGACATGTCTTTGTAGTCCTGCCCGATGATCTTAATGTTCCTACTGAGCAGACCCACATCACCGGCCAGCCTGTAGCTCTGCGATGTACCGGCCACCGTGTAATTCTCCCCTGCAAAGGCACAATCAGTCACAGTAAGAAACTAAAACTAAACCAGTGCTTCTCTCCTCAAGAGAGGCCAATATTCAACCTTACAATTCAATGACAATCAGACAAGAAGTCTAAACCAAGTCAGGTGTTGCTGTTAGAACGAATACATCTGATTACTAGAGAGAGCACAGAGATGTTACTCTAACTGTATTCTTTGTATTCATTCTAATGTTGTTTGGTGTATTTACAAAAACACACTGCCAAAACAAAAAAGCATTGCTGTATATCTTTGCATTATTTGAAACAATCTGGACAAGTTAATGGGTTATTATTGTGTGAATTAATTATTTATTTAATGCAGACAATTATTTTATTGCACTTTAGTACAGTTTTATTTAATTATTTAATACTTATAAAGTCTCTCAGATCCAAATGTCACGGTTCGGTCCCCAGTAGCTAGTCTGAGCTCTCCTGTAGCTAGCCTGAGCTCTCTTGTTGTTAGCTCAGCTCTTGTTAGCTCAGTTCTTGTTAGCTCAGCTCTTGTTAGCTCAGCTCCTGTTAGCTCCGGCCTTGTTCGCCCTGCTCCGGTTGGCCCTGCTCCTGTTGGCCCTGCTCCCGTTGGCCCTGCTCCCATTAGCGTGGCTCCTGTTAACGTGGCTCCTGTTAGCGTGTCTCCTGATAGCGTGGCGCCTGTTAGCGTGGCGCCTGTTAGGCCCACTCCTGTAAGCCCCGCTCCTGTAGGGCCCGCTCCTGTAGGGTCCACTCCTGTAAGGCCCACTCCTGTAAGCCCCACTCCTGTAAGCCCCACTCCTGTTAGCTTAGAGGCCCCACTCAGTCCCGTGTCACCAGCGATGGCTTGGTTGGTGGGGTTGCTGGGAGGGTTAGTGGCTGTGTTACAGCTGAAGGAGCGGCTAGATAGGCCAAATAACTGCGAAAAAATACCCTTGTATTTTTTGGGGGGGTGTAGTATGCTAGGTGTGGGTGGGTGGATCCTGGGAGAGGTTAGCGTAGGGCTAGAGGGCTCGATAGAGCAGGTAGAGGGCCCTATCCAGCCTCCCGGAGGGGGCGTCCCATCCAGCCTCCCGGAGGGGGGTTTGTCAACTGTTTTCTGTTTGTGTTCATTAGGTCTCAGCTGTCTTGTGTTTTCCCTGATTCTGTTATGTATTTAAGCCTGTTTTTGTTAGTCGTTCCTAACAGAAACAGGCGCCAAGAGCAGGCAGCGGCTAACAACGCTCTTGTTTCTTGTCTACTTTTCGTTTTGTTTTGTCTACTACACGGACTAGCATGCTACCGGGCCGACAGAGAAGCCTCTTTGTCCGGTAAGAGCCGTGGAGGCGGTTTATGCGTTTACATAAACAAACTCTGGTGCATGAACTCTGCTGAAGTGAGTCGCCACTGCTCACCACAGATAGAGTTTCTTGTCATAAA
>JBBPDC010002010.1:0-14104 GCA_037974485.1 Hemigrammopetersius urotaenia | reverse complement strand
AGAGAGAGAGAGAGAGAGAGAGTGTGTGTGTGTGTGTGTGTGTGTGTGTGTGTGTGTGTGTGTGTGTGTGTGTGTAAGTGTGTGTATGGACCCTGGGGCTGCTGCCTCCCTCCTCGCGGAGAAATGAAGTACAGCGCGCGCACCCTCCGCTCCTCGCCCGCGCGCTCTCCCTCCGGCCGCTAGCGCGCGGCGCCCCGAGCTGCCCTAGTCCCGCGTGTTCCGCCCGCCAGTCTCGCGCTCCGGCCCGGAGAGCAGAACATGACCTGAGAGGACGGAGACTCGCGGACACAGAAGATGACAGTAAGTCGCGCGGGGTGTGTGCTCGGCTGTAGTTGCTAAACAGTTTGTGTGGGTGCGTGGCCGCTCCTCTGTTGCCGGGTGGAGGACAGTGCTCACATTTACTTTTTTATACACGTTACATCATTACATCACCCGGGAGCGCGAGACTGAGTGTCCGCGTGGGCCGTGCACGGTCCAGTTCTCCGTGTTTTTTTCACGCGCTGATGCTGAATTCATGCTTTACTGTACTCTGGACTATCATCTTTATTTATAGTGGCTGCGCAATGTTGGTGCTGACGCGCGCGCACGATGACGTTTGGGAGAGGCTTAGAGTCTCGGTTAAGAATATAATTTATATAAAACACTATCTGTGTTTACGGATGAATATATATTTACACGTATATATGTACAAACATGTATTCATTCACTTGCATCTATATATGTTTGTGTGTACAGTATATAATATGTATGTATATATGTGTTGTGTGTGTGTGTGTGTGTGTGTGTGTGTGTGTAAGTGTGTGTGTGTGTTCATAAATGGAGTATAAGTATACATATATATGTATAAATATTTATATATATAAATGTATACATGCATGCGTTTATATATATTGTTTACATGTAAACACATGCATGCAATGTGTGTAGTTTGTGATTACAGGTGTAATGTGCGGTAATATGTAGTGTAGTTTAGTGTATCGGTATAGAGGAAAGTGTGTGTTTATCATATATTGAAATAAAACATCAAAGAGGGGCTTAAACGAGGGGCTGTTCATTTGCATGGATTGTGTGCCACTGTGGCGGATCTGTAGATGTGTGCGCGCGCGCGCGCGTGTGTGTGTGCATGTATGTATGCGTGCGCGCGCGCGCGCTCCACGAGGTTAATCCGTAAAGAGATAAACCCCCAGCAGGTCTCCCCGCCCATTCTGTGGATTCTCCCTCTCACCAGATCACTTTAAATAATTACGCTCGCGATCACGCTATTAAATTGCACAAAAAACAAGCGCGCGCTCTGAGAGGTGGGTTTTTAATCCAGAATCGCGCGCGCATGCGTAGATTTAAACAGAGGAGACCCGCGGCTGGAAAAGACACGAAGATCTCAAGAACATCTGAGAAACATCTCTGATACATCCCAGGAACAGCTCAGGAACACTTGAGGAACACCTCAGACACGTCTCAGATACATCTCAGCGACATCTCTCTTCTGCTCGAATGGCCGTTTTAAAAAGATAAAGCTCTCGGAGGTGATGGAGAACCGAGCTTCAGATGAAGGAAGGAGATGAGCGTCACGGTGAGATGCCGGTCTGGAGCAGGTTCTGCTGAAATGCCGGTTTATGGCCCGTTTTGAGAAGATTATAACTCTTTTCTAGTTATGCTTTCCGCTTTATACGTTTAACCTGCAGGCGAGTGAACGCACGCAGCCCTGATTAATGACGTTACGTTGGCATGGCGACGTTATATGGGTTACGCTATTTACGTTGCTTGGATTTTACTTGAACCTTTTAAAGGGAAGCTCCACCATTTTGTGTAAATTGCGTAATAAAATGCCTAACACGTACAGATGCGTTTAAGGGTGGATCTGGGTTTGGTTTTGGCTCCAAAGTAGAAAAAACTTACAGAATCAAAACAGTTACAATGGTGCTGAATGGAACCAGACGTCTTTCTCTAAACGCTCCCTCACAGAAGGTTATCCCCTGACATGGCCATGAATGGACAGTCTGGTGTCTGAGACGTGGAGCTTTACTGGGGGTTAATAGTGAATAAAATGGCCATGTTTGCGTTGGAGACATCTTGTTCCAGTCACCACTGTGAAGAAATCTGAGTTATGTTTCGCTACAATGAACTGTTACACACCAAACCTGCTCTGATGGATTTTGTGGATTAAATAATGATTATTTTAAAAAATGCTCAGAATTCCAGTTTGGTAAACCATCTGCATCTTTTTCTGTGTGATGAAAAACATTCTTTTCATAATGAGGTGTCAGAAAATGATTATATTGCTCACGTGAATTTGGACGATTTTTGTACCAAAATCGGCCGAATCTACGTAAGCAATGGAATGGGATGGACTCTGGACTGGCCACACCTGATCCGTAAGGTCACCCTACTTGTGGGATAGAGTTAGCGCCCCTAGCTTTGCGCTGTGGAGTCTCTGGAGTGATGGAGCTCCACCCAGTTCCTTTGTTGATGTTTGTGATCCTGATCTGATTTTCAGGCAACAGTACCTGACCTCACTAAAACTCTTAATGGCCTTTACTGCAGCAAAGGCTGCCATTCATATCCACTGATTAACAGGAGAAACTATCAGGTGTGTGTCTTTGGTCAGATGTTGCTTTGGTGAGGTGTCCTCACCAATGTTTGTCCAGGAGTTGGGTGTGTTTTTTCAGCTGCGCGATAACTTTTCTTGATTTGTTGGTAATAAAAAGCAGCAGCGTCCTCGAGTGCGACGACGAGTCTTCTTGAACCCTCTGAACTGGACATTCTCATTAGCCTTGTAATCAATCATGGCGCCATAAACAACTCGCGCGGATCACGGAGTCAAGGTTAGCCGGCCGCTTTTGGACTTTTTGCTCGATCTGCTCAGCATCACGGCAAAACTCTCATTTGGCTATTTTTCCCAGTTCCAGCCAATGTTCTTTGAATTGCTACCTTATGTAAGGGTCATTAGGCTGCTCCAGTTGTGCCTTGCTGTATTTATTTCCATTTTGGGCCTTGTTCATGTGCAATTATACACCAGTGCACTGCAATTATAAAGCCTGAATGTAGAGGGTAGGCCACAAATACCTCAGCAGTGTCTCCATAAATAAAGACCACAAAGCCTGATTTTGCAATAACGGCTGGGTTGGATCAAGGCAGCCTCTTGAAAAGTCAGTCTTGTGTAATTTGCTTCATAGTTTTGCTCGTCAGTCTGTCTGGCAGCTTCTGAAACACCTGCCTGGATTAAAGGGCTGACCCCAGGATTTTGTGTATACAGTATAGTGTATTTAGTACAGAGTAGTACTTTAATTTCTATTTTATATTGTTCTTGTCTCTGAGTCTCTGTGTGTCTGTGCAGTCATAGCATAAGCAGTTTCCTCCGGGACCAGTGAAGTTTTCTGATTGAAATTAATCGATTATTGTGGAAATCACAGCAGCCAATAAGGGGGAACATCTGAGTCAGCCTGTCATCGTTTAGGAGTCTAGACCTGCACACGTTCTGCCTCTCCGTGGAGAAATCAGCGACTGCTGATCCAGCCAGACTCGAAACGGTGGAGACCCAGAGGGGCGGTGCGTCACACAGCATCCGTCGCCAGGCCAAGAAAACGCATGCAGGAAGGAAAGGCCTCCTGTGGCAGGAAGCCTGATTGTGTTTCTGGTGTGGAGCTGCAGCTCTGGAGTCACTAATCTGTGTTTGTGCACATTTCCCAAAATTCACCAGCCCTCCTCTCCATTTCCTCCTGTTTCCTCCACCACCACCCCTCACCCCACGCACCTCCTGTCCCTCTATGATGTGATTTGGATTTTTTTTGTATGTGTGATTTGGAAAGATTTTCGGTGTGCAGTTTTTTAACGTGGAATTCCAATTTTCAGTCATAATTCAGTCAGTGTTGGGAAGAAACTTGACGAGTCAGAATCTTTTACAGTGGTGATGATGGGAACCGGGTGTCTGAGGAGTTCCCATTTAATTAAATTACTTTCTTTACAAATAGCAAGAACTAATCAGTGCTATCATATGATACAGTTTGAGGAACACAGGTGTGGTTCCTCTTTTCCTCTGTGCTTCCCTGACATTGCATGTGCAATTCCACCACCAGCACACCTGATGTGATTAAGTATTGATTAGCTGATGGTAACTATAAATACTCTGCCTCAAAGGGAGGTTCAGAAAGGGTTAAACTGGCACACTGAGAGCCATAAAAATCACAATTTATTGCATTATGCCTAATTGTTTGCATTGATTCTAGTGCATCCTGAGCAATTAAATACAGTGGACAAATAAAACAGAGCAGCTTTAATTTTCTCAAGTGACTTAAGACACCTGGACCGTACGGTATAAGCACTATGGGATGGAATATAAAGCAGAATTCCTGATACCGTGGCAGCTGGTGGCCTGGTGATTAGGGATTTCCGATGGAAGGTTTTGGTTTGAATGCCAGGACTGCCAAAGGTACCACTGAGATAACCTTGAGCAAGGTACCATGCCCACACAGTGCTCCCTGGGTGCTGTGCCGCCGGGTGCCCACCGCTTCTCTCGGGTGAATGGATTAAATGCAGAGGGCAATTTCACATTGTGTGCTGCTCTGTGGCGTGTTCACACCACTTTACACTTACTGTCTGTCTTTCTGTCTCCTCTCAGGATTATCGGGAGGATGGCATGGACCTGGGGAGCGACGCCTCCAGCCGCTCCTGCTCCGAGACCAACTCCAACAAGGTGACGCCGTGCTCGGAGTGCAAGTCCTCGCCCAGCCTGGAGCTGGCCGCCCTGGAGGACTATGAAGAAGAGGACGAGGACTACCAGCAGTACAAGAAGAGGGTCATTGAGGACTGGGAGAGTGAGTATGGCAGCGATTACGCCGACAACCAGCAGCCGGCCGAGGATGATGGAGCTTTCCAGAAGGTGGCGAACAGTCGCAGTCTTGCAGAGGAGCTCCAGGATGTTAAGGGCCCTTCACCACCCCTGACCGGTCAGACCACGGCCACCCGGGCGGCTGCCGTGCCCGACGAACTCAAGCAAAATGGAAACCTGATCCTGCCCAACACCCACCACCTCCTGTCCCCAAGCTCAGCTGGGGGTAAGGGCCTGGCCAAGCCTGGACAAAGAAGCCCTGGCGCAGGCGGAGGCGGTGGGACAGGGGTGCTGGGAGGTGGCGGGACGGGACCTGGGAGCTGCTACCGCCTTGGAGGATACAGAGAGGAGAACGTAGTGGAGGACACTCAGCTCCCCACCATGGACTGGGCGGCGCTGGAGAGGCACCTGGCAGGCCTGCAGTTCAGAGAGCAGCAGGAGAACCACAACCAGAACCAGGGCCTGGGCCGGACCAACTCCACCAATGTGAGTCACACCCTGCTTTTCCTTTCTGAGCTAGGTTACCCCCGAACAATAAGCTGCTCTTATTTGTGCTGAGGGTATCTTGGTTTGGTTTCCAGTGTGTGCCTATATTGCCCATTTTCTGGATCATTTTCAGCCTCAAATTCCAGGAGGACAAAATGACAACTAGTTCAGCAACACAAGCATAGCTTGGATATAGCTCAAGCCGTATCGAAATCTGTTGTGCCCTAAACCTCTTTAACAATTAATCAAGCAATTAAATACACAATTTATAACAGCAAGATTTTTTCATTCATTTTCTGCATCCATTTTGTATGTATAAAAAAAATATGCGTATTTGAGACTCTGCTAGTAGGTTTCCTCCTTTTCAGTGCAATTTGAGCACTAATAGCACCCTCTTGTGGAGACTGGTCAGACTACTGGGCACAGGATTGCAAAGTAATGACTAAACCAATTTGTTGAGAATGAAATTTTAATCAGTTAATCAAGTAACTGTGACAGCCTGCTATACAACTGTGACTGAGGCTTCTCAGTAAACTGTTCCAGTGAGCAGATGTCCTTCTGGAGCTCCAGAGCATCTGGTGGTGAGAGTCAGATGGTCGTTGGAAAAAAAAAAGTGACCTGGTGTTTGTTGGAACCGCTTGTAGGGTTTTAGTTCAGTTTGAGTCATTTGGTGTGAACGACGCACCATTCACTTATTCATTCTGAATGAAGGGCAGATTTGTGTGTTTTCGGAGGCCCACGTTATGATTTAGACTCTGTCATGTTTCGTTAAACATTCCCAGAGCATGGCGTTAGGCCTGAAATTATCCCAGTGCAAAAACTGAATATTTCAGCCAAACACTGAATGTGTGTAATGTGACTGTGAGCTATTTGCAACTTCATGCCCAGCTGTGAGAAACATGCCACTGCAAAGGAAGAGAGGTTATGAAATACAAACAGCTGGTGTTTGCAGCAGGATATTTATAGAGAGGCAGTTGTTTTTGAGCTGTTAACACTCACAAATGCCAATGACATAATGCCCCACTTTTCCGTCTCTGGGAGAAACGGGACCCTGCGGACAGTTGTGTCTTGAAAACTGAAATGGACCTGTAATTACGTCCACATCCTGTTACCTCGGCAGGGGCTCATGTCAGAGTTGACCCAGTAGAGGGCGCTGTTGCAGTGTTGACGAGATTTGATGCTCAGTCTTCGCTGCTGCAGTGCATTTCAGGTGATGCCCACCCACTACAGTCCCTGAAAGCAGGGCTGGTCATATTCATATATGGACAAAATATCAGTAGTGCAATTTTACTGCTACATATTGTGACAATGATGCCTTTCAGTATATCAAAGGGTCCATATCATCACTTTTCTGGAATTAAAAATGCTTCAGGTATGCAAATATTGTTTCAAAATGTATGTTTACGTCCCTCCAACCATACAGACCATAGATGAAAAGTGAGCTTTTCAAATCGTGGTTTTTGTGATGTCACAAAATTAAACCATCTACATATGTCTCCTTGTTCAGCACACAGGAGATGAGCTCCACCCATTCATGCTGAGGTTTCAGCCCCATGCTGCCTTTTGAATGAATTGAATGAGCAAAACAGGGCCGCCAATCAGAAAAGAGATCATTTACATATATCATATATCAGTCTTAAAGTCACAGAAACAGAAACCGTCTGTTTAACTGATATATTGAAATATTCCTTTGGGAACTGTGAGAACAGAGAACTGGCAGCACAGTTTAAAATATAAAGTTGAAATAGATACAATAAAAACTCTGCAGAAAATAATATGAAATGCACAGTGCTGGGGCAGCTGGGTGGCCCAGTGGTTCGGGTTTTGCCCCTGTGATCAGAAGGTTGTGGGCTAGAATCCCAAGACTGCAAGCGTCATCACTGAGGTCCCCTTGAGTAAGGTTCTGTCCCTGCACACTGCTCGCCAGGCACCCCCAGTTGGTGGCAGCCCCCTTGATGAATGGGTTAACTGCAAAGAAAGAATTTCACACTGTTCACACTGTGTGCAGTGACTATAAGTGGCCCCTTTACTTTTTATTGCACAAATACTGTGTTAATACTATAGACAAGTAACTCACAGTTAAGTGAATTACTAATAAAACTAATAGTGGCCAGGAGTCTGTCTGTTGTAAGTAACAGACATCAGTAGTAGGTCAGTAAAACAATATCAGATATTTCTTATTTACGTTTACATTTACGGCATTTAGCTGCCGCTCTCATCCAGAACGACGTACATCAGTGCTCAAGTAGCCCACAACTGTTTCTTAAACCTGTAAACATCTTATTTTTATATTCATACATGAAAGTGTGGGGCATTTTGTGATCACTGCACTCAGACACCTATTAAGAATGGTCAGTGGATTGCAAAGAGGGCTGTTTGGGAATGAGTGAATGTGAGTGTGTGTGTGTGTGTGGGGGGGGGGGGGGTGTCTTTGGCATGCAAACATGCTGAGTTGGTAGACAATAGCCCCTGCCCCCAGCTTTGTGTGCACGTGCGTGTGTGTGTGTGTGGTGTGCGCATGTGTGTGTCTCGTTATCTGCCCGGGAGAATGCAAGGAATGCGGGGGGTGGAGAGGATGATGGTGTCCTTCACTCCGTTTGGGTGGACCTGCTGCGGGGGGTTGGGGTGGGGGGGTCTGCTGTAATCCATCAGCAGCTTTGAGCAGTTTTAGCTCCTCGTGTCACGCTCTAACACCCCTGTGTACTCAGAGTGCCTCACATTCATGTGGGTCACAGAGGAACGGTACAGACAGACGGCTCAATGTGTACCTGTATAAATATACACACATCTGCATTTTAAATACACAAAAATCCATATTTATGTTTGTATAGTATACTTTCACACTATACTGTTGTATTGCACCGCTTTTACTCTATTGATTTGCTGCTCTTGCCTTGGTTCTGTCCACTTTCAATGCAAATTTGCCCTTTGTGGGACTAATCAAGGTTTATCTCACAGTTACTCTGACACACCGCATGCACACGCACCGACTGGGTTATCAGTATTTATATAAGAAAGCAAGGCCAATGCATGCTGCCCATATGGTCAGTAGACCTGCACAATATGCAAAGGACTTTCAATTATGTTAAAGGACACACATCACTTTTCTGGAATTGAAGAGGTTTGTAGTAATGTTTCCAAATGTACATTCACTCCCCATCCATACAGTCCACAGACGGAAAATAGGCTGCAAAAAAGCCCACTTTCAAATCAGAATTTTTGAAAAAGTTGCATTGTTACTCCAGAAAGTGCAAGAGCACTTTTACACAGATCTTCTTATGAGGCCTACAGCAGTTTAGCCCTGCCCATTCATTCCTTAAGCATTTAGCAGCCTTTCACAAGAAACAAATGTGTTCCTATTTCTTTCATTTCATATACGCCAAAGATAAGACAGTTTGACAGAAATAAAGAAATATTTTTGCATTCAAAGCCAAGTATAAGTGAGGGGTGGCTCAGGTGTCGGCCACATTAAGAGTAAATGAACACACACTGTTTTTCCAGTCCTGTTGTGCCATTGCTCTGGCTGGTGAATGGCGATCAGCTCCTGCTCGTGTTTCTGTGCAGTGTGTTTCCCTTTAAGCAGGACTGGCCTGCTGCTTTTAGACAGAGGATGTTGGTGAATGAGGTAGAAGCCATTTCCTTCACTCTCTTGTGTATATTTTAAAGCTGCCTGTGTTCATATTTAGCCCTGTTATTCCCAGGGAGGCAGGGATTCCACTGCCCAGCTTCAAACGCAGCCAGGACGCTTTGATTGCACTGCATTCAGGTGCTGCGGCTCTGTGGAAGGAAGCGTCCCGTATGAGCCTGCTTCGATTGGCAGCGTATTTCTGAAAGGAACGTGTTCCTGAAGGGTCTATCAATTAGAACGGCATCATATATTCTTTTTTGAAACATGATTTTGATTAATATTACAACGTTGCCTCTAAAATTCCTCAAATGGAGATCCTTTAAATTCAATATGTCATTCACATGTGGGGTCTCTACTTGAGACTGGGGGCAATATTTTATTTAGTATTTGTGGCCACATGTCAACAGGTTATGTGTGTGTATGTGTGTGTGTGTGTGTGTGTGTGTGTGTGTGTGTGTGTGTGTGTGCGTGTGTGTGTGTGTTCTACATTTTTTACATAGCTCTAATCTTAAATTCATACACTCATGGTCTCATAGACACATTTCACTTCATATTGTAGTTGAATAACTGCGTATGTGTCAATATAAAAATCCTGAATCTTGATAATCTGCAAACAACCATAAGGGGTTGTTGCTGGGATTCTCATAATAATGAGTGAAAAGGCCTTACAAGCTTTAAAACTTTTATAAACCCCGTTCAGCACAGCGCCAAAGTAATATTGCAGTTTTCTGTGAGGACCAAGAAGAAGTAAACTGTGGCTAGAAACCGAAACACTGCTCCTGTGGCAAAACTGAACTACTGTGGCTGTGCAACACAGCCATATCACAGATAAAGTGCCGTGCAAAAGTCTTGAACCACACCTCATTTCTTCATATTTTTCTTCTAAAGAGTCTTTGCCTCTTGATTACAGCATTATTCATAACGAAATTGCACTTTCTACCTAAATAAGTGGTTTCAGTGCTTAGCGATATATGATATATGGCTATATATGTGCTAGATATAATAATCACTATATATATGCACTATATATACACTTGGTGCTTGTGTATTTAATTTACACACTAAACATACGACATAGACAGTATGAAAGCAGGTGAATGAGTGATATCAGGAAATGTACCAACATAATCTCAGTATTGATCATATTGTTTATATAAACCATTAGAAATAGAAATAATCAGGACGTTTGGTTTGTATCCTTAAATGTACTGTGTATGTGCTGTGCATTACGTGCACTTCAGATTAGCATCACTGACTGCAGACGAGAACTCCCACCTCACAGGAAGCTCATCACACACCAGAGCGGCGCTCGGAGGAGACATCCTCTCCCGTCCCCTACTCAGAAATCCTCCTCGTCCTCACTTCCTAGCGCAGTACCGCTGAGCCACTTTATCTCTTAGAAGACTGGTGTGAAGTGGAGCAGGAAACTCAGACAGCGGCGCGACAAGTAGAGCCTCTCCAGCCATGAATATTTCAGAGTGCTCCACTCAGAGATACTCTGGGAAAAGGGCTGGACAGAAGGACGGCCAGCTGGACGACAGGGTTTGCTCAGAAGGCGTACAGTTAGCACTAGACCTACGAGGTTTTGAGCCACCCCCTCATTTCTTCATATTTTGCATCCAAAGATTTTCTTTTATTTTAATCTGAAGTCCTGAACCAGTGAAGGAGCAGATGATCAGGCGGTGATCAGTATACTGGTGGTGCTGAATACTCAGTTATTGGAACTCCTTCATCTAGGCTCTTTGGGCACTTTGCAGAAAATAGTATTTGCATTAGCGAGGTGATTCTAAGCAAAGTAGAAAGAAATGAGGGGTGAGTCAGGACTTTTGGACAGTGCTGTTGTTATCAGTGGAACATTAGTCCAAGTTAGCATTGTGCAAACTGCATGCCCTAGTCAACACCCTTCAACATGCCTGGAACTGCCAATTTGTTTAAAGATCTAAAATCACAAACCTGGCATCCTCATTATTTTGTTTTGAGAAGGTATCACATTTACAGAAAAGCGGTAAAACAATATTTGTGGTATGGAGACCATTACAGGGCCCACATTTTATATATATTTTGAGGTTATCTGGTTTTTTTTTTGGTTTTTTGTACCAAAAACAGTCATAATTTATTTTTACGTGACTATTTTCCAACCGCTCTCTTTATCCCTTAGAATTTAACAGGCTGTTGTTGTTAAGACTGAGCTGGGTTCTGGTTGGCTGCCACGTATTGTGCTTTGTTCAAAAAGTAGTCTAAAACACTTCTTACAGAATCTTTATTGTCATCGTAACAGGTACAATGAAATTTGATGCAGTTCTTGGGGTGTCAAAGATTTATAAAAGAAATACGGAATAAAATAAAATAATATAAAAAATATAATAAAAAATAATATATATGTATATCAGTGTGAATAGGTGGGGCTGAACTTCTATAGGCAGATTGGCCCCGCCTCGTTCCATATGCTTTCTGTTTTGGTTTGTGTTCCTGGCTCTGCCCCTGCCCCGCCCACCTGTTTAGTGCTTTTACCTGTCTGTTCTCAACTGTTTACCCGTTTGCATGTATTCCCAGGCTTGTGCTCATCACCCCAGTGTAGTATATTATTTTTCATTGCCGCTTGTTTTCGGATTATTTCCAACAGTGTTTATGTTTATAAATAAATGTCCCCTGGCACATATATCTGCCTTGCCCTCGTTCAACCTACACTCTTGTTTCATTATGGAAGACGCGCAGCTCCCCATTGCTGACCAGCAGGTCTGAAGATGAACAGAGGAACGCAGGATGGAGGCTGGAGTAATTCCCAGATCTCTCTGAGCTGACGGAAGCGCAGAAGCCAAGCTTGTGGTTTGCTGACTGCGCTGTGGAGCCGTGGTGTATTTTGGTAGCACACAGTGTAACTAGAGTGTAAAAACGTACACTTGCACATCCGTTGCCCTTCCCTGCAAACTCTGCAGTCTCCACAGGAGATCATTGATGTTCTTGTCAGACTGATGGTGCTTGGTCTCCATCTGAAGGCCCAGCTTGGAGGAGAAACGCTTCCACCTCCCTATCTAGCCCATCATCAGGTCCAGCAAGCGTGAAATACCTCGCACGCTTTCGGAACATTCTCATTACGATAACTAGTCAGAAAACCACCTGCTGCAGAGATGGCTGCTTTTTTAAGGTTTAAGTCTAACAGTTTACAAAAACTGATGCATACCGATGATGATGGCAATGATTTTCTCTTAATGATCGTGATAATTAATGGGAAAAGTTGGATGGAGGTTGGATACCACTGCAGGTGACCTTGGAGAAACATGTCTTGTTGGCATTGACCTTCTGAAGTGTTTACAGTTTCTTTAGGTCATTAACCCTTAGAACGCAGATCACAGACGATAAACTGTCGTCATACGGCCAAGCAACTGCTCATATGGAAGTTCTCCCAGTTTGTGTTGGTGCTTGAGGTGTCAGACGTCATGCTGAGCTCTGTTTGCTGTTCCTGTGCACCCAGAACCAAAGATATTGTAATTTTAAAAACATGTAATAATAATAATATTAACCGCTATTGAGGTTTAAAAATCACATCACATGCAAATGAACAGAAAGAGCAAAAATGAACACATTTCTTACAGACAAACAAAAAACAAACAAGATTGTTGAACCCAGGAGGCTCTGGAGCAGCTGCACGTAAGCCCAAGGTCTCCACATCCAAAGCCAAGTGGTGGTTAGAAGCCTCCCCTGTGGTTTCTGAAGTGATAGAAATCATTTTAGTTGGAGTTGGAGTGGCGTTTGGGATCTAGAACTCAGCATCAGTTCCTAACCTCACTAATGCTCTCAGCTGCAATCAAATCCTCACAGCAATGTCCCAGTGGCCTTTCCAGAAGAGCAGAGAAAGTGCCCTTGCAGCAAACAGGGGACGAACAAATAACCCATATTAATACCCTTTGATTTGAAAACAGTGTCCACAAACTTCTGGACACATAAAAGTAAAGTCATGCAGGATATAAATAAACTGTCTCACTGTTGCCAGTATTTGAACTGATGGGTCCTCAGGCCGCCTGAGTGACAGTAAGTCTCCGCTGAGACTGCCTGAGCCTCTCGGGCCTCCTCCCTGTTCTCCAGGCTTACCCAGGGAGCCACAGTTCTCTGACAGTTCCCAGCTCAGTGTCTGAATGAGAGCATTGAGGCCCCGGCTGCCGTCGGAGGAATGGGTGTAATCCTCAGGAGGGCCGTCACGGGGCGTGCGTGGCCTGAGCATGGTGTTTTTTTACAGGGCGTGTCGGCCTGACGCAGGGTCTGTGTTTTTGAGGTTGAGAGGTAAAGCTCACCTGCTCCTAATCTCCTTCTGAAACCGCGGAAGGCAGGAGGTCCCGCAGGAGGATACACACACATCACCTAATCCCTAACCCTAAACAATAATGTTATCTTTCATTAGCTGCACTTCCATGTTTTGTCTAGCGCCCTCTACTGGGAAATATAATCTGTGAGCAATTTCTGGCCCAGTGCTAGACAATTAGTCTCTGTACATCAAAAAAGCAATTGTATTGTTACTGCATTTGTTTATGGATGTATGTATGTATTTATTTATTTACTCACTTACTCACACACTCACTCATCAGGGATGATGTTCTGGGACAATCCATGATAATCTCTCACCTCGATTACTGCAGTGCCCTCCTAGTGGGTCTTCCGGCTTGCATGGTAAGACCCTTACAGCTGGTTCAGAACACAGCAGCTCGGGCGGTTGTTGATCTTCGTGCATTACTCTTACATTAAGATTTAGCACTTAATACTCTCCTCACACTGTCCTGAAACCTGAATGTGTCCTCATATTGTGAGTCACTTTGGATTAAAGCATCTGCCAAATGAATGTAATGTGCGGTAAAGGAATCTCAATGCTTTTTCACAATTTCTTTATTATTCAATCCTTAGGATGTACACAAAGTCATTCAGAGCGGATTTCTTTACAGTGGAGGTAAATGGAACTGAACACTTTGAACCCCAATATACTATTCACTCTCGAGAGTGTTTATACGGATGTTGATGACAAAATAGTGTTTTTGGGGACCCTGCATGTATCCCTGCACCATGAATAGGTTTAGTTTCAGGCCAAAAGCTTCTCAAAACTGTGTGTGTGTGTGTGTGTGTGTATGTATATATGTGTGTGTGTGTGTGTGTGTGTGTGTGTGTGTGTGTGTGTGTGT
>JBBPDC010001992.1:0-14105 GCA_037974485.1 Hemigrammopetersius urotaenia | reverse complement strand
TGTGTGTCTGTCTGCTCTGCTGCGTGTCTCTCGTCTCGTTGTGTCTCGGGTTTAGATTCCCCTCGCGCCGACGGCCCCGCCCCTTTTATGGAGGGACTATGCATTGCGTACACAACGGAGCGCACAGAGAGGAAAACCATTACTAGTCGATTTCTCTCAGGGGGCATCGACTCGTGCCTCTGTAGTCGACTAGTCCACTTTTGTGTTAATGCTGTAGTACAGACACACAGAGACAGAAAAAAAGACATAATACTAAATACACTATAATATATACACAAAATCCTGCACTCAGTAAGAGAGGTGGACATAAATACTGGAGATAAATAAATAAAACAAACGAAAAGTCTTTGGCTTCTTATGGAAACAAAGGGTTAAAATGTCCAACAGAAATTCACCCGACCATGTTTTAGCCAGATAAAGCTAAGCGATTCCTGTGGCTTTGTAAGAAAATTTGTAAGAAAAACAACAGATATCCTTCGCACTCCAGCTACAGAGATCAATATTTTACATTTTTGAATGAAAAGTAATTTCTTTGATGTTTTCTTTGGCTTTACTGTCCCTGTAAACAAAAAAAGCCACTTTGAAATGTTTATGGTCCCAAATCTGCTCGAAATGGAAGAATATTCAAGAAAAGAACTCCTTCCGCATTTTGCTTTCTTTGATTTACTTTTTTTTTTTTATTTCTTAAAACTTTCCACTTTGAAATAAAGAATAAGCAGATTTTCAATGTGGTTTTAGACTATAAAAGTAGGCAAAGCCACCACAGAGCTGCGGCGGTCAGTACGGCAGTGGGGTTTTTTGTGCTGGACTTCCAGTGGCTCTGCATCAGACCGGGTTCAACAGTGTAAAGCTCCGAGAATAGAAACATTTAAAGGCCCACATCCTACTTTTGTCTTCTATTCATTTTTTTCCTTCACGTTCTGCTCATGACCTTTGTGGTGTTTTCTTTTGTGCTGTAAAAAAACAGTCATAATTCATTTCTTGACCTTTTCTAATCTCCCTTTATTCCTTAGAACAGTGATTTTCAACCCGTGGGCCGCAGGAGTGCCGCCGAGGGGCTGTGGCCTCGTGAACCACTCCTTATAACATGAATGGGCGGGGCTTAACCGCTGCAGGCTGAATCTGGGGATACAGTTATCCTCCATTGTTTTGCAGGGGTTACGTTCCATGAGCACCCGTGTATGGTGAAAAAACATGGTGTTGTGTTTTGGTAATAAAAATCCCTAAAAATGTCTATGTTTGTAGTATAAACTCTAAATCTGCCCCCAAATCTGCTCCCAGAACACTCTAATGTCATTTTAAACTCAGTTTAATGCATCACCCTTAAAGAAAATGTAGAGGTAATCCCGTGTTCGAATTTAAATTCATTGCCGATGTATACATGCGGGACAAAAGTATTGGGACACAGCGGCAAGGTGAACGGTTTTCAGAGAATAAGCCCTGATCTACTGGGGCTAAAAATACAGACGAGGGCTCGTTGGAAAGGTCTCCTGGAGATCTACTGAACTGTGGCAGTTGAAGTGTCTGAGTGCTTTCCCCGCTGAGATATGCAACTCGGAAGGTCGCGGGAAAAAAGTCTTGGGACACTGCTGCGAGGTGAACGCGTCGCCTTGTGTGAGGTGGAAGATGTTTGCAGTTTCTGCTTTGTTGTGGGGATTTCCGCATAAAACTATGTGGGTTAGGGTGTGACGCACAAAACTGGTTTGTTTTCTGTATATGTGTTGATTTTCATGAAATGAATGATGTGAAATTCGGATTGGGCTGCTCTGGTGGCTGAGGGATCATACGTGTTATGTTTTGAACCGGGTTTGCCGGCTCTTTTCATCCGAAAATTCAGCTTTAAAGACACGAAGGAGAGCAAAGCGACGGCAACGGCTTGAACAATCTGAGAACAGATATTCACCTCCACTGCATTCATCAAATCCTTCCACAAGAACAACATGCACAGCCTTTCCGCTCACTTCCCTTTCTTCTGGCAACAACTGAGGTGCTGGGGAACATGAGTTTAATGCAGAAATGATGTCCGTGTTTGAATCGAGTAAATCCAGAGCAGTTTTGTGTTCCTCTGTGTGAAAAAGCGAGGGGTGATGAATTCAGGGAGAGGTGGAGGGGGGGAGGTGGGGGTAAAGATAGCAGGCGGTGGAGGGAAGTGAGAGGAAAGGGAGGGTGCTGGGGGCTGGGGGGGTGCGAGGGTCAGAAGTTGAAGACGGCTCTATTTTCCCCCTCTGTGCCCGCTCCATGACACCCCCACCCGTCCTTAACACCCCCCCCCCCTCGCTCTCTGTCCCCCGGCCGCGTCTCCGTTACACTCTCGGAGCAGATGTGGCTGAGAGTGTCGAACACACGGACGGAGGAGAGCTTTCCAAAGGGCTTCGCATAAGGAACGGCTTTGCAAAAAATCTCACTTGCACAGTTTTCCCCTCAGGCCTGCTCCAAATGGAGTCAACTCATCAAAATGGACAAAAGTATAGAGACAATTCAGGCTTCCGATGGCTAAAGCTACTGTTTTGAGATCTGTTTTCAAGCCCTCGTCAATTTGTGAATGTCAGAGACGTACGATACCAGAAACCACATCGATTAGAGACTACTGAGCCCCCCCCCCCATCCCCCCACGCGGTCAGGGCGAGAGTTTCTTGCTCATTATTGTGAAAAAACTGAAAATACGAACAGGTCTTGGCTGTAAGACCATAAAACTGTGCAGAAGTGGAGATCATGGGGTGGAAACTTTAGAAGGGCTTCAGCAATACACCACTGAAAACCATAACACAGCAGTCAAGCCTGGGATTAGTGGCATCTGACCTCCTGACACTCTGGACACTGGTTGACCTCTAAAGAGACAGAAACAGTAGCTCAGACCAGAAATGTTCAGAAAGCTGCGCTGAATTTATTTGATCTAGACCTTTTTTACTCACATGTGAATCAGCGCAGAGTTCTCTATACTTTACACTGTACAGACACCAACAGAGAGAAGAAAGATTAAAAAAGAGTCATCAAGTTACAGAGGGGGAGAGAGAGAGAGAGAGAGAGAGAGAGAGAGAGAGAGAGAGAGAAAAGGAATGGCCGAGAGAAGGAGGGAGAATGGCAGGACAGAGGGAGCGAAATAAGGAGATAAAAAATAGATGAATCAATAATAAACTAACTAAATGTGTCTGGATGCCAGTCTGTAAACAGTAGCGAAGGCTGTACTGAAAGGTTTGAACACATCTGTAGCATTTTTCTGTATTTCTGTCCTTGCAGATTGCAGCATCTTCACTGTTCAAACAAATTTCAAGCATTTAAATTGCCTTCAGCTCAGTTACGACCTTCTCACCTTTGTGAAAGGGGGCTGCAGCAGCTCTAGATTTCATGATTGTTGAAGTGCAGCTGCAGCTCGAGTGTATTCATATTTTAATGTTTTGGATTGTTGCTTCAGATACCTGCTTGGGAGGGGGCAATCTGGTTTAAATCACCAAAGCAAAGGTTTATGCAATTGTAGGCTGGGTCTAAAATGTTTTTTAAAATAGTACAGATGCTGGATTTTTAGTTGAAATACCGTATTTACTAAATGTGGATGTGACACAATTGGGTCCTGTGCCAAATTTCAGCAATATGATTATTCGTAGCTCAACTTGTTTACATAAAATTAGTCCAGAACAACAGATTGTCTGTTCATGAAATATATACAAAAAGTCACTGATGAAGAAAAAAAGCAATAGCATTTAGGGAGATGTCACTGTGTACATCACACAAAGCCCTGGAAAAAAAAATAAGAGACCACTGTTTCTCATGTTTTATCTTTTATATGTGCAAGTATTGAACAACTTTGCCTTCGTTTTTAAGTGCTGACAATATTTCTCCTCATTTCCAAATAAAAATATTGTTCTTTAAGCATAATTTTAATGACAAAACATCAAAATAAGAGAAATTACACAGTATTTACAAATACAAAGAAATACAAAGAAAACCCATATCAAATGGCAATAAAAACAAAATGGCAATAAATAGCTTTGAGGTACATTTAGTAGTGTTTTACCATCCAACTGGTCACATTACAAGAGGAGATTACAGCAGTGTTTTTAAATAAGATTTGATTCAGGTGATCACTAATCACAACTTCATAAAGCAGATTGAGGCGCTTGTGCAGGAAATAGAGAAGAAAATAAACGATGGTGTTATTTTATAACGGGATCAGATGTACCTGTGTGTGAAGACGCAGTGTCAGATATACTGAGATGTGGCCACAGTATGCACCGTCAGTCTGTCATTGGATCCCAGAATCATTTTTTACCTGGACTAAAGTAACATCTCTGTAGAATATCTTGATGATGAGCTTCACCTCACCATCTTTTTATCATTGAATTTTCAATCAATCTTTCATCACTTTTTGCAACTTGGACTTTAAATTAAAAACCTTATCTAAATGAATGAATTACACGTTAAAAATGGTTATTTTTTATATTTAGGATCTTTTAAGATCCAATGTGAATACTGTAAGACATGTATAACTGTTGTAGTTTTAATGCTATGCTTGCTAGTCCAATAACTAAGCTAGCAATCAAACTTGTAAATTAATTACTTTTATAATTATTTGATATCATTTGATTTCATTTATTGATTTATATATTTTCTTTGCTATTTATGTAGATGTTCATTAAATGCACAGATCACCTGGTGTACATGAATTCATCTCACAGGCACATGAGACAGAAGACAACACAGTGTGTGTACAGTGTGCATTTCTATGCATTCTGTATAGATAATATTGCATAGTTAACTTGATTGCAAAAAAAGTATTGACTTGATTTTTGAAAAGTCTTGACTTAACCTCCAGCCTCAGAGACTCAAGGCTTCATTTTGACTAACATTTCAGAGAATCAAGTCTCGATTTCAGCTTGCCTTAAAGAGTTAAGACGACTTGGACTCACACTTCAGAGACTTGAGTCTTGACACGTTTTTTTTTGCAGATTCTCGATTTAGATTTTGAGTCATCACTTAGGCTGAAACCTCTAGTACTTGATTCATAATGGCACTTCAGAGATGTGAGATTTGACTCAAGATAAAGGCTTGAGGCTTGATAAAGTTTTGGTTTTTAGGTAAAGTGGACCTTAAAGTCACGCGTGAACACACCACAACGCAGCACACAGTATGAACAGTATGAAATTCTTTTAACCCATTCACCAAGAGAATGGGTGGGCAGCCAGGAACACAGCGCCCGGGGAGTGTGGGGACAGTTCCTTGCTCAAAATTACCTCAGTGGTGCCACTTGCAGTCCTGGGATTTGAACCCACAACCTTCTGATCGTAGGGGAAACCCCCTAAATACCAGACCACCAGCTGCCCCATTTGTGTGTGTGTGTATATATATATATATTTGTCCCACTGTATATGTGTATCTGGCTGTCTAACCGCTTATAAACCTTCTATTGGGTTTAGTCTTTTAGTGCTGTCTTGTATGAGTGTGGTTGGGCTGTTTCAGCCTTGTTTTCATTCCTCTCCTGACACTGATGCCATAAATAGGAAGCTGTCTGTTTCATCTGATATCGTTCATAGAGGAATTTGGGAAAAACTGAAAGAACAAAACAAACGTATATAACTTCATTTCTCCCCTACGGAGCCTTATTTGTGAAGTGTTATGATTCAGAGAGAGACACAGAGAGAGAGAGAGATTTAGATAGGAAGTGGGATGGC
Source organism: Hemigrammopetersius urotaenia (assembly GCA_037974485.1). Lineage (NCBI taxonomy): Eukaryota > Metazoa > Chordata > Actinopteri > Characiformes > Alestidae > Hemigrammopetersius > Hemigrammopetersius urotaenia. Next base: position 8,439 of record JBBPDC010001992.1, on the reverse strand, counting down.
TGAGGATTGTTTTTTTTCGTCTATTTCTGTCTGTTTGTGCTCAGTGGTTTGTTGTGTGCAGCTTGCTGACGTTAATTTTGCACGACGAGGACTGAACGATGTTTCAATCAAACGACTGCAGCTACTGCAAAGGAGGGAGATGAAAAAAAAGAGGGAGAAAGAATTTAATTAGGACACAGTTTGAGGGTGAATGCCTCATGTGTTTCTATAGACAAAACACACACACACACACACACACACACACACACACACACACTTTGCTCCTTCTACACATGTGGTATCACTCTATTCTTTCATATTCCCCCAAGTAATCCCTTTTTCTCTCTGTATCTCTCTCCTTCCTCTTTCTTTTTTAACGTGCACTCTCTTTCTTATCCCTTTTCTCTTACTCTTTCCTTCCTCTCTTTTCTCTCGCTCTCTTTCTCTCTCTTTCTCTCTCTCTTTCTTTCCCTCTCTCCTTCTCTCTCATGCCTTTCTCTCTAAATATCTCTTTCAACCCTCTGCTCTTTAAGAAAGGTAGGAATATTTCCCTGACAGCTTCATTCTCCACCCCCCCGTCCCCCCCACACACACACGCATACAATCTCCTGTCTTCCGTTTTCATTATAAATCCACCAGCCCCCACGTTTCTCCGTCAAAATGCCGTTCGCAAGAAGGACGGTGCTGATTTAGATTGAGAGGCTGCATTCGCAAGATTACACAGAAAAACAACACACACAAACTGCCAAAAAGGGACTCGTCCGGGACGAGCAATCAGCAATAACAATAACAAAAGCACTGTGCTGTAATTTTATGGGAATTATTTCTCATTGAAAGAGGCAAGATATTTCTCTCGATCCATACTTTGGGGTTTGCATTATCATCTGAATTTGCAGTTATTGTTGTTGTATTGTTGTGGTTTTGTCCCTTGTTCAAAACAAACATAAAGATTTGAACCTGTCTATAAAGTATCCTTACCTGGCTCCCTTTTTCCCTTTAGGGAAAACCTCAGACTGGAATATAACCTTTGGAATAAGTAGCTCTTTGAACTTTAAAAATGAAATTTATAGTCACTCATCTAATTTGAATAAACTATTGAAAGGTCTTTGGCTTCTGCCCAAAGAACCCATTTTGGTTTTCTTTATTTTGAAAAGTCAAATAGAATGGTAATAAATGAATGTCTCTCTCTGATTATGGAACAAAAAGGAATGAAATATACTAGAATATGTAATGTTGAGTATATTAATAATTAATAATATTTAGATGGTAAAGCAAATAAATCTAGACTTCTAAGAGTTAATATGCACCTCTGACAGTCAGAGTATATTAACTGTGCAATAATACAAAGTCCTTGAGGGCAACTTTTTTTCTGCAAGATAATCACACAGAAAGGAGCCCGTGTGCGTCTGCAAATCCTCCGAGCCATTAACAGAAACTTTCTATTATTTATGGTTCTGCGGTGAATTGCGACTCCCTTCTGCCTTCCCTTGGCGCGCTTTCCCCATCCGCACATGTGACGGACGGCCCAGCTTTAATTTTTCACCACTCTCCGGCCTTTATTTCTCTCTGGTTTATGATGCTGGGTAGTTTACCCGTCTAAATCCGCCCGTCTCGTCTGTGATGTACAGCAACCTGTAATCTGTGATCTGCAGCAATAGACTGCTAGCCATATTTCATACACCTTAAAATATGATGGCCTATGTAGTATTTTTTGTTCCCTTGAGAAAATAAATATTTGTTAGTAGTCCAGCACAAGCTCTTTTAGTGCTATAGAAACACAACCAGTACAGAAATAAGCATTTTAGCATTCATTTTATATTTGCTTTCAGATGATTAGAGGCTCAGTGTCACAACTCCCCTTCTCTCCAAAATGAGGGCAGGCGCAAATGCAGCCTTCCATTTTCTTATTTAAACAAAGCAATACAGGTTGGAATCTGGTCTATAGGACCAAACACTTCTATCACACAGTATTTCTAGTGGTTTTAGGAAAACGTTAGAGCTGTCGAGTTAAGTTGAGTGCTCATTTGACCTGAGTTTAGGTTGAGAGTGTTAAGCTAATTCAACTATGATGTAAGTTCTTTTATAAATTGACCAGACTGAGTTTAGGGGTGAAATTCTGAATCAGAATAAGGATCAGAAGGAAGATGTTCTTAACAAGACAAACATCAGTATGATATAACAACTGTGTGCATTTTATGCAGATTTTACCATCAAATACTTTGGATAATTTACCGTAAACAGAAAAGATCATCATTTAATATGAGTGGGTAGATTATACTGAGAAAACTGTAACAAAGCAGATGACCACAGGCTGCTTTGTCTCATTCTGAAGGAACTTTTCACAAATGAGAAACAAATTTCAGCTGGCAACAGCTTATCAGATTGTTTGTGTGATTCCACTTGTCATGAGTACATAATGTCTACAACTTCCCAGTACTTGAGGAAACAGCCCTAACTGAAAGAAAAAGCAAAACAAAAATGCATACTCCACCCTACAATAAGCTTTACTATGCTCAAGGCTTTACCAGCATTTCAGCTTATTTTCAAACAACCTTGAAATCAGGGAGTGCTTCAGCAAGACCACAACTTTAGAGCTTTAGTCAGGCTTAAAATGTCAGTATGAACCTGAAGAGAGTCAGATAAAATTCTGTTCGGACCTGACTCAGAAAAGTGTGTAGTAATGACCAAACGTCTCCTAAATATTGTTGGACATTTATAAGTGGGTATGTGTAAATCTTAACAGTTGTCTTGGGGTCGGCAGAGTGTACCTGCATGTCACATGCACACTATGTAAAAGGGTATTGGCACAAACCTCTTAATTATTAGATTTGAATGCCCCCTTAATTCCAGTGAAGGTGTAATCTTAATCCATCAGCATGCCAAGACATTTTGGACAACACCATGTTTGGTGAAGAACCTTTTCTATTCCAGCATGACTATGGAAAGCCTTCCAAGAAGGAAGCTGTAATAGGGCCAATATAGTGTAGACTGTACTTCTGCTCTGACCAAAGTGGTATTAAAAGAGGGCATTGCAAGAAGGTAGATTTCCAGGAGGCCAGCTAATGACCACTGAACTTAACCACTACGCCCAAAACAAACTCTAAATACGTCCAAGGATAAACTGACCTCAACTCCATGGTTAGCCTTCCGGCTACATATGCAAAGGAGTGTTCTTTGGTGCCTGCCTGTCTGCAAAGTCATTGTGGTTACAGTTACAGTAGAGTCTAATCTCTAGAGTCTAGAGCAAAGAGAACCTGATATAGAGAGACAGATCCGGCCAACTAGCTACAATTAGACTTCACAGTATGAAATTAAGGTCAAACAGAAGTAAAAGTAGCAACAAAAACAAACTTGAGAGAAAAATGCATAATGTTCAAAAACTTCTTGTTCCCTATAGAGCAGCACTGGAACTGAGTGTGTTAGCATCTTTCAGCATAGCGATTTTAGGCTGTCCTCCTCTAATTGGAGGCCTTAAATAAAAATGCCATAGAATACAAAAGCCTACAACAGTGCATACAATGATCCTTCTTTACAGTTGTCCATATATTTCCTGAAATATACCACAACAGCCTACAAATTCTGCAAAAAAGCCTACATGCTCTGTATAATGAAGCACAATAACTTTCATAATCTCTACAATAGTGCACACAAGACCGGCTATTCTATGTAATAGAGTGCAATCACTATGAAACACAATGTACTTAAAATGTGCTCAACTCTACCTTAATTTACCTCTAAAAAAAATACACCAGAACCCTTCATTTGAATTAAGTGGCCGTTAGTTTTTGAAACTGACATCTAAAATTAGGTTTAAGGCATGGGTGGAAAACACCTTAATCTTAAATTTAAGGCATTGATTCAGGAGGTTCCATTATTTAAAAAAAAAATGGATCTGTGCCCTTTTCCCCATAATTTTCCTGAATTTCCTGTATGGGAAAATACAGTAAAATGAATTTTAAGGGGTAAAATTAAGGCGTTTGGTTTCGTAGTGAATAGTATACATATTCAAGTACAATTGTGTACATATACTGTACAATGTAGTAAAATAGTATACATATCCCCTGCAGTATAGCCCAACAACCCACAAATTACAATAGGCCATGCATTCAATATATCCTCCATAGTCTAAATATGCAGTATAACTGAGCAGTGCTGGAACTGGGTCCAAGCAAAACATCTGGAAAGGCCAATGTGTCACATCCATTAGCTTCAAGCTTTTTTGCTAATATAGCTTTCTGCAAAATTCTTATCCAGAACTGCTAATCAGCATTCTAACAGCTCTCACTGCCAATCCATCAGAGTTTCCGCTGGATCAGACGGTTTAGCAGAGGGGCAATGTGCTTTGGGCCATTTTCAATCTGTTGAACATTGCAAGTTTCTTGTGTGAGTGATGTCTGTAGTCAGGACTGCTGTCCTGAATTGTTGTAGTAGCCCAGGATATTATCTGTGTGGGGGGGGTTATGGTCTGTGAGTGCAGCAGAGGCATGTTTGGAGTATGTTAGGTCAGCCTGGTTAGTTTGGCTGGAGAACCGATGCTTGGCTTTAGCGTTTTCCGTTTGCTGCATTTCAGACTTCAGCTCCAACAAAAACATTCCACACATTCTCTCTCACTGTACACACTGCACCCTTCATACTAACCGTATACAAACCATTCTATCACTGTCTTTCTTTCTCTCTTTCTGGGTCTCTTTCCATCTCTCTTTCTTTCTCTCTCTCTCTCTCTCTCTCTGTGTCGCTCTGTCTTTCAGCCTTTCTACCTCTCCCCCATATCTATCTCTGTTTCTCTCTCACTCTTTCTATTTTTGCTTGCAGCCTTTCCTAACTCCTGTCTTCTCCCTCTCCCTCTCCTCCTCTCTCTCTCTCTCTGTCTCCCCCTCTCTCTCCTTTCTCTCACCCTCTGTCTCTCTCTCTCCCTCTCTCTCTTCCTCTCTTGGGGCAGCTGGTAGCCTAGTGGTTAAGGCATTCGCCCTCTGATCAGAAAGTCTGGGTTCAATTCCCAAGACCGCTAGGCACCTCTGAGGTACCCTGAGCAAGGTACCGTCCCCACACACTTATCCCCGGGCGCTGTGTTCGTAGCTGCCCCCTGCTTCACTTGGTGAATGGGTTAAATGCAGAGGAAGTATTTTGTGCTGTGGTGTGTTCACGTATGACCAGATTGTCACTTTCACTCTCTACATCTTTTACCCTCTGTCTCCCTCTTTCCCTCCATCTTTCTCTCTGTCTCTCGCTCTCTGTCCAAAGCCTCTTTTTTCTCTTTCTTTCCCATGCATTCTCTTTATTTTTTCACTTCTTCAAACCAACTTTTCCTATCTCTTTTTGACACTCTCTCCATTTTTATGCTCCCAGTCCCTTACCTTTTATTTTCTCTTTTTATTTCTCTCTCTTTTTTTTCCTCCACCCTATCTCCCTCTCTGTCTCTTTTGCTCTCTCTCTTTCTCTCGCCCGCTCACTTTTCTCTCTGACTTACCTCTCTCATTTGCTTGTGTCTCATGCATCCTCTCCTATCCTTTTCTGCAATGATATGAGGGTTTTTTCTCCCCCCATCTCTTTTGAATTGCTCCTGCGTGTTTTTGTTTGAAACCGGTCCAGCTCTGATTCTGTCTCCCTCTTTTATCTGCACTGGAGCTGATCTGCTTCATTACGTCCTGAAGCTGATGAGGAGTTATTTCATGTCCCTGTAATGCAAATAAATCACAAGGCGAAGGCTTGCTCTCCGCGTGCTGTGAGTTAATAATAGATCAGTGTTTGGGCTGAAACGTCGGTGTGTGTGAAATCACACCGGAAAGAGGGATTCTCTATTCATTTATATTTTAAAAGATGCATTGATGACTCTGAGGGATGCCACATGGCATCAGCCTCTCCAGCTTTGTTGTTTTATATTTATATCACATTTCGAACACTGATTGCATAAACATGAGTGGAGGAGCTGCTTACACAGTAAAGGGATATAGACAGTAAAACATGAACATTCAAACACCAAAGACACCAAACTGAACATTCAAACTGCATGTATTTTCAATTTGTTAATAAAACCAAACCCATATTGCAGGATTATAATCAATTATATAAAATTCTAGCATTCCAAAATCAATGAGAGAGAGTGAGTGAGTAAGTGAGAGAGGGAGAGAGGCAGATACATAAAAGAAGAACATTAGAAAGAGAATTAGAAATGGGAAACAACAGAAAGTACATGAAAGATGAAAAGATGAACAAAGAACATTGAAAGAGAGTGAATGGAGCTGTAGTGTGAAAGAGAGGATTTTGAATTGAGAGTGAGGAAGAAAGATGGAGAGGGGGCTGAGAAATGTGAGAGAAAAAATGAGAGGAAACTAAGAAAGGGAGTGAGGAAAAGATAAAAGAAGGATGAAATGAAGAGAGAGAAAGAGAAACAATAGAGACAGTCAGAAAGAAAGGAACAGGTTGAGGATGAGGCAGAAATGGAGAGAGATGGAGACGTGAAAGAGAAACTCTGGACGAGAGAAAAAGACATAAAAAGAAAACAGAGAACGTTAGAATAAGAATTTGAAAAAGAGACAGATGAGAGAAAGAGCGAGAGTAAAAAAGAAAAAAATGCAAGATATTTGAGGAGGGAGAAAAAGAAAATAGAGGGAGAGAGTGGTGTGGGAAGGACTGAGTGAAAAAGTGAAAAAGTGGGAGAATGAGAAAAACAAAAGGGAAAAGAGAAGGGTAAAGAAGAGAAAAGCCAAAGAGAGAAAAAGGTTTCCCAGTGTTGCTATGATGCAAAGTTGTAAGGTCTGAGGTAAAAGTTCTAAGCTGATAAAGTGTGTGTGTGTGGGTGCGTGGGTGCGTGCGTGCGTGCGTGCGTGCGTGCGTGCGTGCGTGCGCGTATGTGTGTGTGTGTGTGTGTTAGGGGGGTCAGGTCAGTGTGTGTCCAGTGAGGGGACAAGGACAATTCACCATACAAAGGCCTATATTAAGCATTTTGCTCTTCTGGAATTGAAAATGTGAGCTGCACTGACCTGTGGGAAAATGTGAATTTATCTCTGTCACATTCATGAGATGCTTAAATGCTGTTTTGCTGTTTTCATACCGTTTGCATCTCTTATAAATGTTGTAGCGGAGGATATTGTTATTATTGTTGTTGCTGTGTATAATTCCATATGAATGGAATCACATTTGACATTCCATTACATTTGTTTTGCTGTTGTTTTGTTGAGAAAAACTGTTAGAAAAAACAAATTCCAAGATTTCTGCAAAACATGACTGTCAACCATATTTACATCAAATTGAAATCATGCTATGTTGGTGCTTATGAGTATCAATTTTAGTTGCATCTGCCCAAAGGCTTGAATGGTAGCACATTCCTCCTCCAAGTCACTTGTATCTTTTTGAACTGCCTCCAGTGAAACTTTGTGGACAGTTCAATGTGCTTGGAGGAGAATGCTAATCACTATGGCAGCTAAAAGACTAGCCCATACTGACTAGTATCATGCTGAGTGAGAACTCAGATTCCTCACTAGAGATACAAAGCTCACAACCTCCCCATGCTTAGGGCCGAAGTTTAGATGGTTGTAACGTTTGGAAGCTTTTTGATATCCCAGATAACATCTGAGGGTTTGAAGTGTTTAGCTGCTAGGTGTCTGGTTTTAATCCATAAATATGTAGCAGTGTAGCCTGACTAGAATGCTGAATTGGTTCAAACAGTGACTGTTCATTGTACATTGTGCTATAGAACCACATATAGCAAAACACATTTTCAGACTAAAAGCGCTCTATATATCACACAGCAATTTGCCTATTCATGTCGTTTCTCCACTTCTATTACCAGAGTCAGTCTTTTATCTGGAACGCGCATAAACTCAGTTTGCTTTTATATTCTCCAGTGATTTATAGCGCTCTTGTCTCATGGGCTTTTGTAATGAAATCCCTCTTTTTCCTCTCCAGAATGCATATCATCAGCATATTTCTCTGTCTGCAGGCTGCGAGGCCGGCAAGGTCCGCCGCAACCGTATTTATGCACAAAGCATTTGAAATTCATACAGTAGCCCTGCAAATTCTGAGCAGAGAACATGATTTTAGCATCATTAGCGAGTAGTGGTGGGCAGGGCTGTAGCCAGGATTTTTCAAATACCGAGGTCATTTTTTCAAATCCCCCCCCCACACAGTAAAATGCCACAGTAAAAAATATCTATATCAGGTCCAGACATAGTATGATAGCTACAGAACTGACCTGCAGTGGAGTGGTGATGGCCTTATCTAGGGATTTAGGGATTTCATCCTATATTAAACATTTGCAAGATGAACAAATAAATGCTGAACGTCCTGATTTCATTTTTAAATTATTCATGAATGTCAGTAAAAAAAATCTATAGTAGGCTCAGACATAGTCTGGTAGCTACTGAAATGATCTCTTGTGGTTTGATGATGGCCTTATTTCATTTAGGGATTTTATTGTATGTCAAACGTGCCAGTGATGAACAAATCAATGCTGCAAATGAT
>JBBPDC010001974.1:0-32168 GCA_037974485.1 Hemigrammopetersius urotaenia | reverse complement strand
TCCCATTTTATTAAGGTGTATCCATATAAATGGCCCACCCTGTATATATATATATATATATATATATATATATATATGGAATGGAATGTGAAAAAAGTGAAATGTCAGCATGCAAAAAATATATTTCTACAGTGTGAGTGGCAGACATATGTATGTGTGTGTGTGTGTGAATAGTGGGGAAGGATCTGCAGACTCTCTCAAGTGTCCCCAGTCATTTGCCGGATTGCCTGAGGTCGAAACTCATTTTGAATCTCTCTCTGTTGGTCCAGTGGTGCTTCCCTGATGGAGGACTGAGAAGAGTCTGTGTCTGGGGTAGTGGCTGTCTCTTCTTATTTTTCTAGCTCTGCTCCTGCAGCTCTGGGTATAGCTGTCTGTCAGGTGAAGAAGTCCTGATGGCTTTTTCTGTTGTCCACTCCACTCTGGACAGCACTTTTGTGTCCTGGACTGTGGTGCCACCGGACCGCACTGTGATCCTCGCTGTCAGGAGTCTCTCCACAGAACCAGTGTAGGAAGCCCTCACCAGTCTTTAAAAACTAAAACCTCTTTGTCCACTTTGTGCAAGATAGAAATGAATCATGTACAATTACAAACGGCAGAGATCTGCTGCCTGCAGAACCTGTAATTTTACAGCACTAAAAAGGTGAAAGTGCTTGATTTTATTAATAATAATACTGTAGAGAAAAAAGTGCATTTTGTTCACATACAAATGAAGCAAAAGCTGTAATTTACTGCAGTTAACAGTCGCTTCCTTTGAGAAGTTCAGCAGAGGGACAATGTTAAAACAATGTTGAAACAAAGCAACAACTGATGCATTAAAATAGACAATATAAAACCTTAACTTAAAATAATTTAAAAAGCAATGTTCACTTCTCCTGCTCTATATACAAACAAAATTCAACATTTATATTTTATTACTTTTTTTTACTTGTTGCTTTCCCTCAGGCAGGAACCCTAAAGGCCTCATTACTACCATGGCAGGCCATGCAATGCAAATGATGCAATTTTCTGTCATACAATACACGCCTTATTCACTATGGGGAATCCCACAATATACAGTAATGTGCAAATGCCTCAAAATTCATCTGTGACAAAGATTTATGATCTTGGCAGTAAGGATTTTGTCAGTTCTTTTTATTTTTTTACATTCTTTGAATACATTAGCTTCCATTTACATTGTATGAAAAAAGAATATAAAATCTTGTTATATTAACTTGAAAGTTAATAGTAACTAGAAACTTTTCCTGTAAAGAAACTGTGTTTTTTTGTATTCATAATGCTATCATAACTAAAAAGACTGCACTGGGAATAAATGCAACCGCATATGTTAGATTTCAATTTAAATTTGTTATTGTACAGAAATCAGGGACTATGCCCCTAGGCAGCAAGCCAAGGCGACAGTGCAAAGTCTTTCCAACTGAGAGTCAATCAGAGGAGCCCATCCTGCTGCAGTCACCTATAGAGAGCAAAACAGCAAATAACTGTTTACAGACCTGTTGAGTGAGCCTAGTATTTACAATCACCATTCAGGGCATAATCAATCCTTCATTAAATTAAATCAGATACTGCTGATGGAACAGCAGAAATTTATGGAGAAGGGAAACCAAACCTATGTTCTTTTAAGAGCATTCTTCTGAACGTATCAATAATTTATTTCTGCAGAGGTGTTTGCAGGATCCTATAAAGTGGAAAGACAGGTGGAGGCTGAGATCACTACCTGACAGTCAGGCTCTGGCTGGTATTGTGGACTCTTACTGAGGTGGTGTTTTCTGATGCCGTACTGCACCTTGCAATTGGACATGCATCGACTCCAATGTTTACTCTGTACGCCAGCCATCCCCTGCAGGGGCTTCCAGCTGAAATGGGTTCCACGGGAACAAGAAAGGCATAAACCCCAGCAGACACTTCAGAACGAGCCCAGACAACATGTTGCACAAGGGATTTTGGCACTGGGAAAAAACTCTGTCTAGGACTGACGATGTATGGAGTCAAATCAATACCAAATAGAACTACAACATAATATAAACATATATAACAAAAGTCATGGCCACATTGATATTCTTCACATTGTTTCACTGGGAAAGACATTTTGCAGTAGATATTTTCCTTTTTCGAAACAATTATACGAATACAGGGCCTCATTTGTTTATGCCTGTTTAGTTAACTTTACTTTGCTAGTTCTTTTTTGGAAGAGCAGTCTAGCGGCTTGTTAAATCTGTTGAAAGTCTCAGTGTCCATTTAAATCATGTTGACACAACGTTGACATTATGTGTAGGGATGCTGCTGCACCTGAGCTCCCTGGTGTGTTCCTTAGAAACCTGTGAGTGAGATAAATAAGCTTTTATTTTTCTGTTTAAACAGTAACTCTGATGCGATACATGCTGTCAACTGGTGCTGCTTCTACTGTTCAGGTTAATTATAGGTCACTTTAGCTGCCTTCAACCAGTGCAACATATGTTCAAATCTATTAAGCCAAGTAAACAAACAAGTGTGTAGGTTGTTGAACCATAAAGCGAACTGTTTTACTTCCACTCTATGGCATGTTTCTTGCTGTAGGTGGGCCTAATGAAGTGCTTTTAGAGAAGATTGTATTAACTAATCAACTGCACATGCCTGAAATTTCCAGCACCTCGGTTTAGCCCTGCTTTAAATGTATAGACTGTAGCTTAAAATGAGGACATACGTGTAGCTACCCTGCCTCTCTGAATACACCCCCACCTGTCCAGCCCCACTCTTACAACATAAAGTGAAGCAATAAAAATGAGCTACAAAGGAAGACAAAACAAGATGTTATTTTGCTGACTTTCATTTGCAATGCCTTTTTGCAAACGAATGTGGACTCTAATCTCCGTGGCATCGCCTTAACTCTATGAGAATCCGACATGACCTTGGGAACTGAACAGGCTGTGAATTCTGAAAGAGTTGTATGAACAATTAATAAGGGACTCTCTGGTCTGGAGGCTCTGAATATGATTTTGTAGGCTGTAGAAAGATTATTGACTAATGGTGTTAATAAAACATTCTCTGAGCCCTTGACTACCATAGTATGTGTGTTTGAATGAAAGTTAAGTGTATGATATTGGATTCAAAGCTAGTATCTTGTAATGTCTAAATTCAAAGGTCCCTTTTATATGTAGTTTGCATGTTCTCCACATGCCTGCATGCATTTCCACTGGGTACTTAGCTTCTATCCCACAGTGCAAAGACATGCATGGTAGATGAACTGGAGATGCTGAATTGCCAGTGGATGTGTGTGTGTGTGTGTGTCTGCTCTGTGATGGACTTGCGACATGTCCATGGTGTTCCTCTGCCTTTTCACCTTAGAACCACTGAGATATGCATCAGCACTCTCTGCACCCCAGCTTAGGGTATGCAGTTCAATGAGTGAATGATTGTTTTTGCAATTACTCTACATATTCATAGTGCTCAGTATAAGTCCAACCTGAAATCAAAATGGACTATTTGCCTTGGTATATTTTTTGGTCATATTAAACCAAATCCATCACATCATTTAAAAAAATGTGTGATTTTTTATAATCTACAATCATCATATAATGACTTTTAGTCCATTTATTTTTGATTATTTCACTGTGTGATGATTTCCCATATTCACATTTTAATAGAAAGCTGTAATTAATATAGTCTCAGTAACTGAGTGTTTCAGATATCAGTTAAAAGTAATTTTCAGTGGATTGCTAATAGGGGGCCGGGGCTAGCAGCAGAGTCTGCCATGTAGAGTTTCAGTAATTTACATCGGACTGTCTGATGTAAACTAAAATCAACACAGCTCTCAGAATCTTGTCTGTTGTGCAGAATTGAAAATGGCTTTGGCTATCCACACTTCAAAGCCCTGGTTGTATCGGGTCCATTGCACACAAACAAAATGTTCATTAGGCTTAATGCTAGTAGCAGTTATCGCTACACACCAGAGCCTTTTAAAAGTTCCTCCTGAAATCTATTTTATGCCGTTAGTAACAAGTAAATGAAGTATCCTGACAGATATATGCACCATTTTATTAAATGTGAGTGTGTTTTTGTCGTACATGTCACACTAAATGGTCTATAATTGGGCCTGTCAGTCATATAAAATGGGCCCTTTCTAATAAAATTACTGTTTTTCAAGCGTTCTCCATCTGACTTATGAGGCTACATTTCGCCCTAGAAAAGAGAATAAAAAAATGAGATCTATATTTCTGCAGTTTCTCTAAAGAAGATCAGGGGGACAAAACAAAGGTGACTTTTAGCTCAAGTCTTCTGGTGCTCAGATATTTCTCTAGTAATCTCTCCTCTTAAAAATCTCAGTAAAGTCAGAATTTTGTACTATATGTCTTTATTGTTATAGCAGAAAAGATTTTGTCCCAGGTGCTACACAACCGGGTGAATGGACCAACTTCATGTTAATAGATCCTCATTCCTGACATCATATCATTGCTGCACACAAGACTTACAGGGACAGAATGCAACGAAGGACAAGCTTTAATTTCTGTGGTGCAATTTTTATTCGGTGGCTCATAAAAGACAGACTTGCAGCTTAAAAAACACTCTGCCCTCATTTCAGTGAGTTAAATTCACACAGAACCAAAAACACCAACAATTTAAACTGATTAAAAGACACATGAAGCAAAAAAGCAAAAAAAAGAAGACATTGAGTCAATACTGAGCAAAAGCCTTACAGCAAATACCACAAAACTGTAAAGAGTAAAAAAAAAACCAAATCTATGTTTATATAAAGGAGACTTGTTGACTGTTCTGTCTGCTTTCTCATTTGCAAACAGAACTATGGCTGTACAGTGTCTTTAAAAGTAAAATGACTACACCTAGTCTAGGTTTTGGCTTCATCTAGGTCTGGGAGATTGGATAGAATGCTTACTTCCTCAGACACACTACATGGGTACTACCCCTCCACTTTAGGCCTATTCGTCGTTTCAGAAGGCCTTGTATATGTGTGTGTGTGGGGGGGGGGGGGGTGGGGGTTTCTAAAGGGCATCACAGCACTTTGCATGAAAAAACTGTATTCACAAAACAACAAATATCTTCAGTAAAGGTCCTTAGAAATCGTGTACTGCATGACTTGCATGAAGCAAAAATTCTGATAAAGAAAGATGATTCATTGCTGTATTAACCCACAAATCAAGCACTTCCATGATTTTTTAGGCAAGGCCATGTCTCAAACAAGGCAAAGCTCTTAGACTGTCAGAAACAGGGATTTTGTGTTTTTTTGAGGACAGGCTGTACTGGACTGAAACTGTCTAGACCTGGTGAGGCAGACTCTACAACTTCTTGGCCTTCCCTCTTCTGACATTGATGGATTACAGGCTCCTGCTAGATCCAATTCCAGGTTTTTCTTTGAGAGATTGACTGATAAGCCAGGAGGTTAAGTGAAGTTAGCGTATTTCTCATTCAGAGTAACTGAAGCTTTGTTAAAACCAGATTACATCTAAAGCAGGTGGAATTATTCTCACCGCCTGGTAACAGTTGTGCAATTAATTGGATACTAAGCGATGCGTTGGAACGACAGTGTTTTAGTGCCCGTGGTCACTCTGTCAGCTGTAAACACAGCTGCAAGTGTAGCGTAGCGCGTGTTAGATAGCGGCAAGGCAAGCGAATTGTGGCAGATGGCAATTAGCTGAGTCGCCACAGGGATAATGTTTTAATGTTTTAATGTCATTCTGATGCTGTGTATTGAAAAGAGAGTGACCACGTGTAGAATATGATATGACCACATAGCTAATAACTCTGCATATTTTCATGGGATTGATTTTCTGAATGTTAAAGATCAGAGTGCACATGAACACTATATGCAAAAAAGACACAGAGTTCATACGTTTCACCAGATGCGTACTGTCCTTTCACTGCGGTTCGCCACATAAAAGAGAAAAAAGAGCACAGAACTGACAAACATTTCAGCAACTTGAGTCTCTTGCGGCTTGCCCAAACTCAGCTGGGGCAGTCATGGCAGGGAGGAAATGGATTCATTGTCCGCCTCCCAGAAATGTCACTCAGGAACGGGTTTTTCTACAGCCTTCTTCTTATTCAACTATTTTTCATTGACTCATTTTCCTACCAAAACCCAAGAACGGTTCTCGACAGGCGTCTAGGAACTGCGTGTGCATGACTGACTGATAATACTCTACCGCACACTCGAGAGTCCAAGAGCTGTGCATGAATTCTAGGAACACTACCATACAGTACTGTACAGTGTGAGACGGATGATCCAGGGTCACGGAACATACTGGCCCACGAGGAACACAGGAGGTAAACATCGCACTGGCCATTCATTTATTTGCCACCTCATTTGGTCCTCCCATCCTAAGAGACTACATTTTTGAAGGTGACATTTAGAACGAATATCCTCAAACGGATTGGACATTGTTTTGCTTTTCTTGTTAATGAGTGGATTTCCCTACGTTAAGAAGAGGTGCACCTAATTCCGTCTAATGCAGGGAGGCTGCATTGTGTTTCACAAACTCCCTGGACCAAACCAGAATAGATGGGAGGCTGTACTGGATTGTTTCTGTGCAGTGGATGGTTTCTCATAGACCTTTCTTTCTTCAGTAGAGAGTGGGAATATCTCCCAGCCAGGTTCCTGGAAGAGGTCTGGGACACGTGTATTCATTCTGTAGGAAAACATCAACACAAGAATAAATTAGACACATCGTCTCTTCTTGACTGTAAAGCTAAAGCTAAATTCTGTACACCTCAAATACGCCAAAGTGTAGAATGACTGAGGAGTACCCTTGGGAGCATTTCCTCCTTTGTTGTAGTATGTTGTCTGTATCTCCAGACAACACACCTCTCTATCCTGCTGTTCTAGACACATTCACTATTAAGATATAAGATATAATGATTTATTTCTAACATTCACTCATATCTGAGAACTCTGAGGGGGTCAAAACCAGTAATTTGCTCACAGCCCTGTTAGCTCACTTTGGATGCTGTGTAGTGCAGAGCTGCAGGTTGTTGTCCCTCCATTCACAGGCTCATTTGTAGGTTTCAGCACAAGTCTTAAACTCAGCTTGCTCTAGGGCCGTTATAAAACAGCATGCTTGCCTGTCTTCTCCATTACCTATCACTGCAATGCAGCTGTGAATAAAGCAGGCCTGTCTTGAATAAATAATGGTTTAAAAATAGCCATAGAGTCAGTTTACTTTTGATAAGAGGTTATTGTGATCATTTGTAGCTAAGCTACTGGGTAAAATGTATTTGTAAAGCATATTTAAAAGAATCCATGGAATTGGCTTTATACAAATATACCGAGATAAAATAATTGGGAGACAGCAAGACAAAAGCTGAAGAAAATACTATCATTTATCTACCCTTTTCAAATGTCAGTGTGTTAAAGGACCTTTTTAAGGGCCTTTCTTAATAGTGGATAAGAAATTGTTCCATTGTTTTTTGTGGCATAGACTGAAATTAAATGTTCGCCCTTAAGTTTACCCACTAGCAAATTCTGTGAACTGGGATATTTGAGTAATAGAAGATGTGAATAAACCAGCAAAGACAAATGGAGAGGCTGACCCATTAAGTGCTTTAAGAAAACAAATTTAAACCAAATCGGTGACACATTTTGACAAATGTGTTGTTTATAAGCACACTCACTAAAAACTAAAAACATTATTACAACTATTACAACTTTATAACTTACTAAGCTGTCTAACGAATAGTATATAAAAAAAGCATCACTCTAAACATTCAATGTTTGGAATACATTCAGCATAGGTCCAGGTTCTATGCAGCTTATTGTGCCCAATTAAAATCAGAACCTTTAATGGGTTGTGAGAAACATTCCTTGTAGATAAACATATTGGACTGTGTTCACCTGCATAAAAAGAACCCGACACACTAGCTCATCACATTTACGCCTAAAAGTATTAATTAGAGACAGAGAGGGAGTGATTCAATTAAAATATCCCATTCTGAATGAGAAACCTTGCCTACATAGCCTAACGTTATATTAATTATGAGCCTCTTCATGCATACTGATTAGTGCCATCTGCAGCCATGAGAACTTTCTGTGATGAGTCGACTTTTTGTTAAAAAAGGAAAAAAAAGAAAGGAAAAAAAGAGAAAGGGTCTCGTTTCCTTATGCAGCCGCGTCCTTTAATCTCCACATTACATTTCCTAGGAACTGTAAGAATAGGGTTTACACCTCATTTCAATATTTTTGGCAGATTTTGCAGAATATGCTATATCTTTTCCTGGTAAACACAAAACTGTGGGGGTCTAATCTCCTAAGCCAAATGCCCAAAAGGGGTAATTATTGGCTTTTGAATAAATCAGCACTCTTGTTCATATATCTTGTGGTGGACTGGATCCGATTTAACATCTGTGTTTGAGGAAAGTGTTGAGGTCTACAAAACAGCAGCTTTTCCAAATACAGCCTTTAAATATTCGCACAGAGCCTCCACCTATATATCCTTCGCACATCCACACTGAGCTTCCACATATCTTCATCTATATAAACTTCATATATTGTACCTCCACCTATATGCCTACACATATAGAACCTCCTAATATCTACAGGGAGCCTCCACATATCCATGTACAGACTCCACCTATATGACCTTCACATATAGAGGATCAACGTATATAGAACATACACAGAAACTCTACACATACAGCTTCTATACACAAAAAATCCACACATACAGCCTCCATAGACAGAAACCTCACACCTACAGCCTCCTTAGACATAAACCTCACACCTACAGCCTCCATAGACAGAAACCTCACACATACAGCCTCCATAGACAGAAACCTCACACATACAGCCTCCATAGACAGAAACCTCACACCTACAGCCTCCATACACAGAAACCTCACACATACAGCCTCCATACACAGAAACCTCACACATACAGCCTCCATACCCAGAAACTCCACCCACATACCCTTCAAACAGAGACTCCACACAGTTTTCATACACAGAAACTCTACACTTACAGCCTCCATACACAGAAACCTCACACATACAGCCTCCATATACAGAAACCTCACACATACAGCCTCCATACACAGAAACCTCACACATACAGCCTCCATACCCAGAAACTCCACCCACATACCCTTCAAACAGAAACTCCACACTTACAGCCTCCATACACAGAAACTCCAAACACAGACTCCACACACAATATACTGATTCCATACACACAGACTCCACACGTTACAGATTGCACTCCATCTATTTGAGCAGTCAGTTTGTGTAATTTTCTAAAGTATAGCCTCCAAAAACACACAACCTGTCACACAGAGCCACACAACTGTACAGGTTCCACAAAACAAACACCTTCCCTCACACAGAGACTGCACACAGAACCTCCACAAGAGAACATTATGTACAACTTTTATTGCTTATTCTAAAAGCTCTCTAGAGCTCACTTTTTCCCCAATATCCTAACAAATAACACTCATAATTAATTTGCAAGTTATTATACATTAAACTAATTGTTAATTTTATTCAAGGAATTAAAGTATAAATAAATGTAGCAACTTAATGCAAATTTACACAAAATCAGTTGGATTCACATCATCAGGCCACGTCTTTGTACCACTCACCAGTTTTCTACCACTCTCAGGCGCTGCAGTGATCAGCTGTCAGAGCAGTCTTTACTAATGGCTTTTTAATTTACTCCTTATTAAACTCATGCAGTAGGTGTTTTCAGAAAGAAAAATGGGTGGCGCTTTCTGTGTCACTGCTTAGGCTCTTAGAGACTTGGATTTGGGCTGTGGCTGCGGTGTTAACATGGAGCAGCTGGATTGTGTGCATTAATCTTGTTATTTGCTCATTAAAAAACTAATGAATAACAAATTCCAACTGAATTCACAGTTAAGAAACAAAAAGCATCACAGCAGTGTGATACATGCTACTTTGACTGCTTTAAGTTTTTTATATGCATGCTATGGAACACTATGCATCTACCATTACACTGACCTCACACTTGTTGTCCCCAAAATATTGTTGACATACCACTTTTCTGAGAAGTGATTACAGTGGTGCTCACAGATCCACCATTTTTACACTGTTATTTAATACAGCACCCTGACAGATAAAATATAGTGTGTTGTGTGGGTCATGGCTTTAGAAACAACAGCAAAACAAAAACAAAAAATAAGCTTTTATAGTCCTGTCTGATGTCAAGAGTGCAAAAAGACTGCTGTATTAAAGACTGAAGAGCCAGAGACTTCCTCGCATAGTGAGAATAAACAGGGAAAACTTTCAGCCACCTCCCTATGCCCGTGTCTGCTGCAGCGTCTTCAATGCAAATCAGCTTGCTCCTGTGCTCCCATCATTTTTTTATTTAATTGTTTGCCAGAGGTAGCACACTAGATCCCCCCTCTGCATAATTCCCAAAAGCTTGTTTCAACAAAAGGTTATATACAAAATGTGTGATACCATAACTTTATAAAATTGGCAGCAGGTTCTCTTAGCCTCCTTATTGGAGTGGGATTTTTTCACTGCATCGCTTGCAGCCTATGTGGATTTTAGGCATTCTAGACCAGCTCAATTCTTATTGATCAGGCATAAAGAATGCATAACCTTGGTCGGATATTCCTCACATTTAAGTGTTATACTTTCGGTGTCCCCATGTGTTAGTAATGGGCCCTGTCCAGCTGCCATTGTTATACTTCTTCTATTATAAAACTTCTTTTTACCATTTTTGAAACCTAACAAAACCTAGGACATTTCTGGCTCTTCCACACATGCACTTTTAGACAAGAATGTAATTTAAATTAGACAGGAATTTATTGTGAATGTGAGTTTGAGTCAAAATCCCAGCAGAGCTAACACTGCAGTTTACCTGCACAAGACCTAATACAATACCTGGGAAATTACCAAGAGGGCTCATGTGAAATAATGTAGCAATGCAGCAGAACCAACAAAACAGAACATTCATGTTTTAGCAAGAAAAAGGCAGCGGGTGTGTTTTTATGCATGTTTTAATCCAAATCTGCCTGTATATATATATATATATATGTGTGTGTGTGTGTGTCTAATACACCTGATTTTTAGGACTACATGTGTTTACTGCTTGCCAGCAAAACATTCTGCACACTGTTAGGTGTAGCCAACTATTTCTTATCATCTTTCCATGCCACTGTACAACCCAGTCAACCCCCCAAAATAACAAATGAATAGAACGCAAGCTTGTAAAAGAATACACGCCCAAACATATAAATTATAAAAGCTTCAGAAGCTAGTGAGTCATGCACACACACAAATTGAGTGATGGGCCAAATAAATTCTTGTGATACCAAATAAACATGTCAGCATCAACAGTTTCCAAAGTTTGTGCACATTAAGTAATATTAGAGACAAGATCTGCAGTGAGTGGGGAACAAAACGTCAGTAATGACAAACTGAAGAGTGATGCATTCAATAACACCAGAGGAGGCAAATTGACAGCAATCAACCCTCATTCATCTCCCTCTATGAACTGCATTCCCAGTGAGAATGAACAGATACATGCAACAGAAAGAAAATACATATAGTCATACCGCCTAGAGTGGCTTTGATCTCCCACACACACACACACATACACACACTCACGCAAACACCCACATGAAGTACATATGTAGGTCATGCAATTATTTCCCGTTTTTGACAGTCATGAATGCAAATGCAAATGAATATCCGAAGGCATGTGGGGAATGTGTTTATAATTGTCTCTATTAGTTGAAGAAATGAAACACAAATGTTTGAGGCAAATATTTTATCGGAGTAGAGAACGCTATTCTGAGAGGAATCATGCTCCTGAGACCTGAGACTTAACTCGGACTTGCACTCAAGAGACTTGAGATTTGACTCAGATGTGTACTTCAGAGACTCGAGACTTGACTCGGATGCGTGCCCTAGAGATTCGAACTCACATTCCACAGATTTCCACAAATGACTCAACTCTGACACAAACTTTAGAAACTGGAGATTTGATTGTACTCACACCCTAAAAAACCCGGAACGCAAATTAACATTGCGCAACAGATTTGACTCGCACCATACTCATACATGAGAGACTCAAGACTCAACTAAGACTCCCATTTCAGAGATTTCAGAAACTTGTCGATGCACCCTGGAGACTAATCACTGCATTTGGACTCAGGCCTTAGACTCGACTCTTGCCTGCACTTTGAAGACTCGGCCACGCACCCCAAAGCCCCAAGGCTTGATTTACACTTGCACCACAGACACTCTAGAGAGTTAAAACTCAACTCAGTCTCACACGCTAAAGATTCAGGACTTGACTTAGACCCACAGCAAATACTCAAGACTCTACCCACAATCCCACCCTATACATTCTATTCAGACTCACACTTCAGAGACTGAACTCTTACTTATACGCCAGAGACTCAAGGCTCAAATCAAATTCACAACCCAAAGACTTTAGACTTAAATAACACTTACACCCCAGAGACTCAACCCAGAAACACACCTTAGCAATTCGAGACGAAACTTTACATTCCCGAGACTTACCACACACTTGCACCCCAGGGTCTCAGACTCAACTTGAACTTGCATAAACCAACCGTGACCTATCTGACTTTCTCATATAGGAAGAGTTCTTGTGACACGTTTAACTGTACACTTAAAGGTTGAAGATTTAACTCCAGTAAGTCACAGAGGACGGTGAGCCCAGCCAGATTGGGGGCTATGAATAAGTGAACGACATAAAATCAGCTTTACAAGCATTCGCATTAATAATAATAACCTCATTAGGACTCACCGTTCTAAGATTGTTCAGAACTTTTCATGTGTAGGAAGACTTGATGTGGAAGTGAGTGAAGTCGGGAACACATTACGTCCAAACATCTATACCCATAAATTATCCAAATGAATTATTTAAAAAGGTGAACATTTAAATCATTAAACTCGACTGTGTGACTTCTCAGGGCTAACTGAATCATCTGATCACAAAGAGGTACAATGTCTCTCTTCAGTAACAGCCTCATTAAAAGACTGACAATGGCGACTTTGAACACACTTTGTCTTACAAGACTGTCTATTCTATGAAGACTGTGTTCTGATTGTTAATAGATATAGCGAGAAAAATCATGTTGTTTAATTAATAACTACTGCAAAAGGCTCAGACATGTCCCTTCTTTTAAGGGGGAATGTTTACTGCCTAACAGACTTGATACCAGACCGTGCTGTTTGTTTAAATCTGCACTCTTAATCCAGTGTGGATTTTACACCACGTCACCCTTCATTTACTCTCTCTATCCTTCATGTACACTACTGAGCAAACATATTAGCAAGCTATGAAAATGGTCTGAAACTGGATGCAAAGTGTTCTTTGCCAATAAAATGATATATAACATTTTGTAGGTAGGTGGGTAGCTAGGTGGGTGGGTGAGTAGGTAGGTAAATAGATAGATAGATAACTAGAGAGGTAGCTATGTAGGTAGGTAGTTATTGACTTATATCTGATTTTCATATCAACACTGACCAGCACTGTGTACTCTCACTTCTGTTTAAAACACTTTCATCACTTTCATTGCAGCTTGACTGCCACTAAGTGTCCTTTGCCTGTAAAACGATATATCACATTTTGTAGGTAGTTAGGTAGATAGATAAATAGATAGGTAGGTAGGTAGGTAGGTAGGTAGGTATAGACTTGGGCCTATATCTGATTTTCATAACGCCCTGACCAGACCATATCAACACTGGCCAGAACTGTGTATTTTCACAGTTTAAAACACACTTTCATCACTTTCATTGCAGCTTTACTTTGCTGGTGTCCAGTTAAAACTCTGGCAAACCACTCTGCAGTGACACTGACGTGTAAAACCCCAGCAGCACTGTAGTGCCTGATTCAGTCCTATTAGTGCCACACACACTATATTGCCACCACGACATCAGTGTCACTGCTGCATTAAGAATGGCCCACTATCCAAACAGTATCTCCACACTTAGTCTAAATCTAGAGAGGTACAGACAGGACTGTTGATTTAGACCCTTTCAGCCTTCCTACAGCTCCCCATAAACTGTATTATTCTCTTCTTTCAGCTCTATATGACTCTTCACAGATTTTTACTTAGCATTCAATACCTACACTGTCAAATTACATCACGTATATTGACATGATTACAGGTCTACAGGGCCCCAATTCATCTAAGCCCTATTGTGGACTCTTTGAAAACGTTCAGAAAGGCTGCTTGAGAGTGAAAATTATGTAGACAGACACATTTATTTTTAAAAGCATTCCGTGTTCTATTACAGACACTAAAGTAATGTAACACAATTAAGTCAGTCTCTGAGGCTTGATTACATTATATCACCTAAAGGAATTAAAATAACCTACTAATTAAAATATTTTTAATAAAGTCTAATATTTTTTCAGTAAATTGTGTTAAATAGTTACATTAAACTTCTTTTTTGGAAAAAATAAGTCCCATTATTGTAACACTTTGTACTGCATTACCCCAACAGTGGTTATAAGCAACAAAGGAAAAACAATCTTCAGTTCAGTATGGAATAGAGGTTGAAGTTTCCATCTGACTGAAGTCATGACAGTTACTTCATGAAACTAACTGGAATTCATCAAATGTCTTGATTAAAGTTCTAAAGAACATGAAAAACAAAATCCACTGAGGAAAGCTGTGTCCTATAGAAATCTTTTGAATGTTTTTCTTGCTAGTTAAAAAGATATTCACTGAGGAGCCAGAATAAACATTTTAATCACATCTTTTTATAAACAGAAAATTTGTAAATAAATAATTGAACCGTACATAATGACAGCAATATTATTCAGGCACCTGTAATGCAACTGATTTGGACAACTTCTGCTCATTGCCTGCGCCTATCTTGCACATCCAAAAATCTCCTAGGAAGATTCAACTGAATATCAACATCCAAGAGGGTCTGTAGTCAGACGTCCAGGTACTGAACCTGATTTGCACGTCACACAGTCATACAGACACGAACGAGTGACGCAATATAGACATAACCTGCACGTCTGGCTGACGTCTCATGTGCGCTGGGAAAATTTCATCACCCTGAATAAATGTAAAACATGATCATGGAATTTTAAGTGTCGTCTGAGACGGCTAATGTGTTGAGGTCTAAGAGGGCGTGTTATTCAGTTCCCCCCAGATCACTCTGATCGGTGTGGATGCTTGGTTTATTGCTCACTCAGTCACTTTTGATTAATAATCCCTTTTAATGTTGCATGAAAGGCGTAGACACATCCTTCTCGCTGGCTTCAAACAGGCAGAACTGGAAGTGCTGTATCTGTTTTGACTGGGTGTTTTTTTCCAAAAACCACCTCTGGCTAAACGCTCCTTATATGTGATGCGTAGACCACGTTTTTCTTCCTCCACAAACAGACCCAAAATGGTGCTTTAGAAAAAAAAAAGAAACACATAATGGGTACTAATTGACAAATATATCCACCTAGAGTTGTTCTGGCTGGAAGTGATCCAGTTTCATTATGTAACGTGTCAGGTTAAGTGGTCCTGCCGTTGTGAATGCACCACACATGCAGGACAAAACATGCCGAGGCTGACCAAGGTCATCTTGGATTTAAACGAGCTGTTTTAATGGAAAAGCTTGAATAATCAATACAGGACATTTGCTGAACTGGGAAAAAGAATGTTTTAATGTCAAAATTGAAAAATCTTCATTTGTAATTAAGGTGGATTGACCAAAGTAGAGACTAGTTCCAAGCTGGAGTGTTTCTGCTTTCCACTCTAATTGACTCTTGTATTGATTCGTTTGTTTTCCACTAGGTAAGCCTAAGCAGTGAAAGCTGAGCCTGGAATGTGAGCAAATGGTGTTTTTCACACAGTATTTTTGTCGCTAATCATTTGATATAGGATTCAAGACCAGCGTGTGTTTGCACGGATCTGGACTGGTCACACATTCCAAAGCAGAAGGTGGAGGGTTCAGCTCTCCCTGCAGCTGAAACCACAGACTGCTTACACTCTCTTTTGAAGGAAAACAGAGGTAACACAAACAACAGGTAAGAGCTACACAATCGCACTAACAGCTCTATCCTAGCTCCGTCTGGGCTTAATTATTCTTCATTAGAGAAGCAAGGACACTTCAACAATTCTGCCTCTGTGGTGCTAACCTTGATTAATATGGTTCACACAAAAGTCTTTTTTTACAATTTACAATTTTAAATTGATTTGGATCTTGAAGCCATCGCTCATTCCATCACTACGTGTAGGGCCCTGTTCCCATGGAAACAGCACGTTTAATTAGTCAGTGAACAATGACGGTGTCTTTATCATATTGGTAATAGCAGATATTTGCTTCAAATATCGGCATCAAACAGATTTGACCAATATTTGTGGCATTTATTTTACCTCCAGAATAGCAGTATTTTTATTTGCTCTAACCCTTTACAAATAACCTCTGCAATGCTTACCCAGCTATATGTAGTGTTTGTGTCTACATCAGCAGATATGAACATAACAAATGTCAACTTCGATCCAGAATTCTCATTAATAAATATAATATACTAATAAATATACTAAGCTATGATTAACTAGTATTTGACTTTATACACACATGGGGTGTTGCAGGATGATCAAATTTAAATCTCTTATATGTTTATTTTAAAAAGTGCCAGGCAACTCAAAGGAGAAAGTCATTTGACTTCTGTCTGTTGACAAGCAGCTTTTACTGTCACGGCTCGGTCAGCGGCCATTAGGGGTCGCTGCTTTTCTTTTTGTATTTCTTTTCTGTTCTCGTTTATTTGGGCTTTTATTTTGATATGCCCTGTTGTGTCACGTGTCTCCTTTGTGTTCACCTGCCTGTGTTTGTCCTGTGATTATGTGTGCTTAAAAGCTTGCCTTAGTTAGTTATTCCTCATGTGTCCATCGCCTCAATCTCCCTGCCTGTGTCCTGCCTGTTTATATTCTGCATCCTGGAGGCCATCGAGCCTATTTATGTTCTTTTTGTTTTCTTTGAATAAACCCTCAGCATGGACTTCTGCCTGTTCCTTACTCCAAGGTAAATCACGAGGGCCAGTTAGACCCAGCCCTCGTGACATTTACACATCTATTTGTTACACTGAGTAAACATCCTTTTTTCCACAACAATAATTACTATAAGCTCAGATGATTTTTTAATTGTCTTAATAAAAATATTTAAGCATTTCCCATTTCTGAGGATTGCACCAATGAACTAAGAAGTTAAAATCCAGTCATGCATCTGCAACTCAACACATCTTTTGTGATTTAACACAATACAACTGGTAGGACAACATGTTTCCAGATTCCTCTACTGACATTTCAAATCTTGGGCTTTCACTGAAAAACAGAGATTTCTTTAAAACAGGGGCGTTTCCAATGTTCTAGTGAATGCTCAGTACTTTAAATGTCAGGAATGGAAGGACAGTTTTTTAAATTAAGTCCAAATAACAATAGAAGGCCATTTTTTTCCTTATGCTTCCCCGCTTTCTCTCCCTGTGATCAAATTCAGAAATATGGTAGAAATCTTACCGAAACACTCTTCATATATTTTGAGGTTTGTGACCCCACTCCTTAGTTTCCCTCGACAAACAGGCAACGTGCCCCACTTCTTCTGGCAACCACCCCATTAATACGTCTCAAATTACATCAGCTATGCAGAACACTATTATACGATTGCTAATAATCCCGTTGCATGTGCAAACAAGCTGATTATTATGCAGAATGTACAACTTACAGTTGTCTGCATTAAATAAGAGGTCTAAAAAGTAAAGGAATGCAGAAGTGAATAATTCACAGTCTGCTAATGGCTCGCTACTGTGGGGAAGACTCGGGCGCAGAACTTGTTCTAAGGCTCAGGTCATAAATTGGCCTGGTGCACTCCAGCACCAGAGGTTTATGTAAATAGCAATTTGAGGTATAATGTGACTAATGTAAATTATTTCTAATGCTGTGTTCATTAAATCCTCTAGATTATCTGATATAATGAACTGTGCAGAGATAAACTCTATACAACTACATCCACCCTTCCCCTTTCATTAATAATTTACTTAAAGACTGTTATTCTGTTGACCTTCTATAGTTTGTGTAGCTGGATTAAAGTGTCATCACTGAGGTCAACTAAACATGTCCTGATTCTGTACATTTACATTTATGAGATGCTTTTGTCCAAAGCGACTTCCATTCCCTAACTACAGGGGACAGTCTCCCTGGAGCAACTTGGGGGTTAAAGGTCTTACTCAGGGACCCAAGAACCTATGACCTTTTGGTCCAGAGGCAAGTGTCCTACCACTAGGCCATCACCACCCAAATAATTACAGGGACAGTGCCCCTGGAGACACTGATGGTTAAATGTCTTGCTCAAGGGCACAATGGTAGAAAGTGGGGAGTTTGAACCTACGACTTTGTGGTCAATAGGTTCACAGGCAAGTGTTATACCCACTAGGCTACAACCACCCTAGTCTACTGTACATTTTATTACTATGAAGTGGGAACATCTAGGAGCACCTAAGCAGTGAAGTGGTGAAGTGGTGAGTTCAAAGAATAATGTTGAATGGCAAAAAATTATTTGGCCAAGTGACGCATTTACACTTTAAATGCACACTTGGTCAGATACTGGCTTTGACAGAAGTTAATTGGGTACTTATGATAAATTTGAAGGCTAATGAATCATCCTATATTCTCACCAAACTGGCTGCCATCAAATACACATATGTTAAAAAGACAATAACAAGAGTAGCTCTGACAGAAAAATTGTACTGCTGATACATCAGAAACACAGCTACCAGACTGAGATACACTGGAGCGAAAGCGTGCTGCAAATTCTGTGCCATCACAGTACAGTTTGCCTGTACGCCTATGGAAAAGTGCCTTATATGGCTTCTCAATGCAAACTAGTTAGATAAGATGCTGTAGTCTGGGAGGTAACTGGCTGTTATTTTGAAACAGGTTTTCACCCAGGGCTTATTCAAATTAGAATTCCCCATTATTTCTAACTGCAAGTGGCACAAATGCACTGTTGGCTTTTGGGATGGGTTTTAGTGTGTGTTCCTGTGCAGATTCTCACTGGGATTAAACTCTATTCAGCGGGGCAGTTGATTACATGTACAAGACGACAGCATGGGCCTGTGCTCAGGGGAACATGGCAGTAAACTAAGTGGTAACAGCGCCTCTCTGTGCTCCGGAGTGCCCGGCTGCCAGACTGTGGGTGGCAGCGGCCAGCAACAAGCAGTGAATGGCAGGGCTTATAGAGCACACCTCCACGCTCACAGCTACTAATATGTGCACAAGTAAAAATATTTCTGCCTTCTGCTACCAACAGCCCTCTTCCTCCTGGGGTGGCATAAAAACACAAATGAGTGAGGCTCTCACTTATCGTTCACCTGAAGGGATTTCCAACTATCCACAGTCCTGCAGTCTCATGATATAAAATACGAGAACTGTCTGTCGCATAGATTTGCCAAAATGGAGCCTGAGCAACGGCTCCTGTTGTTTATACCTCCGACATGCACTTATTTTTGCAGAAAGAAGAAGAGACTAAATTCTGGACTTTTAGATTATTGCTGCTGTTATTTCATACATGCTGGAAAATGTCAGGTGGTCTATGACAGCTGAGAGAACTGAGTAAATCACCACTTGCCAAGCAACATCTCTGAGACAGTCTCTCCAGGACATATTTTAAAACCTATTTCGATTAGAGCAGCTGTAAGTACCTGAACAGTATAACTTGGTTTGCAAGATAAATTCATTTAGCGCTGAGTAACACAGCAATTAACAGCAATGTCAAGTGAGGTAATGTGTTAGTCAGCTATTGTAATGAGAACCAGCTAAACCAATGTTTGTACTCAAAAAGACCTAATTTTCAAAAACATAACATGGACTAACATCAAATACCAACCTAATACAGTAAAGCCCCACTTATTGCATTGGTTACATTCCAAGAGCACCTGCGTATAGTGAAGAAACGCAAATATGTGATGTGGTAAACAAAAAAAAGGCCTAAAAATGCCCCCAAATATTCTCCCAAAACACTCTAAACTCACCTTAATACTTTATCCTTAAAAAAACATATCCATACCATACCGTTTATACTGAACTGCTATCGCAGTTGCTGGAATGTGAAGTAGTGATATTACCCCTGTATAGATTGCACTGTAATTCCTGCATGCACATTTTCTGTGGAATGTACTGTTGTTTTCTTCGGTATAAGCAGGTATATACAGTAATACATTAATGTAATTTACAGTGATAAAATACAGGGCTTTAAGAAGAACAAAACGAAAAGCACGAGAACACAGAAGAAATTCTGGACTGCTGCTGCCAAAGATGCGTCATATGGAGCAGCCAATCAGCAGCAAGGAGAAATAAATAACATTCTCAGATCGGCTACATTCAAATTTCCCGTCTCTGAGTACACGTGACTGTGACGTCTGGGCCTCATCTGCCACGCCCCCTGTGCTGGGTTGTTTATGTCTGGGCTCATTCCGTTCAGGTGTCTGATTACCTTGCTAAGTGCCACGCCCAAACATAAACAACCAGCACGAGGACGATAGGGCTGGCAGACGAGGCCCGGATGTAACCAAAGCAAAAAAAAAAATGCAGAGTATATGCGGGGGTTTCCGCTCACAAGTATTAGTTCGCTTCTCAGAAAAAATCCGTAAGAGACTGAAGTCACGACTGTTGAACCGCGATTAAAAGGGGCTTACTGTAGCAAATTTTCATATTTGTCTTTGTTTAAATAGGAAAGAGAGAATAACAACTAAAAATTCAATGCCACTACTTACAAGAAAGTGTGCAGAAAAATAAAATAAACTACATCCAGTCATACTTGTTTTAGACAAACTAATGAATGATATGTGTACTATTACTGAGTTAGCGTTAACTGAAAACAGTATTTCGTATTTTTTTTTACTGCAACACTGCTTAACATTTTATGGCAAATTACATAAAAAACAGAAGATGGTATAAAAACGATTCTGAAACATGAAATCAACATGAAAGCAAAGATTACATGACTATGGATCTAGCACAAAAATGTACCGCCTTCACCATCCTTTATAGTAATGTATCTCATTTTGTAACATATACATCAGCTGAGTCACTTTAATAGCTCCACCTTCACCCCTTCTTTTAAACCTGATGGATGATCTGCTGAAATGATCCACTTTACTTCTTTCAAACGTTTATAAAATGGGTGAAATATCTCATGCAACTGACTTTTTTACCATTGAAACTGAACTGTATGTTTGTTTTTGGGAACAATGACAACATGAGGGGCATTATGTAGTACATATATGCTGAGAGAATGCAGCTTCATTTCCGTGCTCTTCATTAAAGCAGGTTTTAATAATTCCTTAGGAATGAAATAAATAGATATTTAGTTACAGAGCTCTGCAATGTTCTCACTGTAGCCAACACTTTCTAGTGTCATTAATGGAGCAGCAGTCATTTTTTAATACTAATTCTTAAACTGCCATTTAAACACTAATGCTCACTTGTCACAGCCTCCATGCTGTTCTTTTGTAAGAAATAACCAAACCAGGCTCCACAAGAAGGCACACATTACACTCCTTCTTTTATACGGTTAATGAACAGAATGGAGGAAGGAAGCAGCCGTGACAGCTTTATATAAATAGTAAGTGAAATGCTTCAGAATTGGTCAGACTTGGTGACAACTCAGTGCTTTTCCATTTATCACCATGGCAACATACAGGATGGAGGTCAGTAACATCTACAGTATAGTGAGGCATATAGTACACAACGTACAGGAGAGTGGCATCTTACCTGGCCTGACCGCATGTCACCACAAAGCACCTGATCCATCCTTGCCTTAGTTTTTCATAAACGGAATAGAAACTGACTGCATTGGAATTAATGATCAGGTTCTGCTTGGTGTCCGTGATGTTTTTATTAAAAAAAACCCTAGCTGAATCAGCATCAGCCAAAAAGACAGGGGAAAAGAACCTTGAGTCCTGAATTACTGCATTATTTCTACTGCCTCTCCTTCACTGACATTTCAAATCCTGACTTTTCACACTTCACTTTATACAGCATGAAAAAAGTTTTACCTTTGTTTTGGGAGAAACAAGCAAGTTCAAAATGTTCTGGCCAGCAACAGCTTATTTGCCAGCAACTGCTTATTTGCATGAATGGGACAGAGCCCTGAAAGTGACTGAAACTGTTAAGAATTAAGCTGGTGAGATCTCTTTATGTGAGAGTGATTTTGTGCAAAGAACTTCATGAAACATGTTTTGTAGCCCACAGACCTATTATAACTTGTTTTTTTTAAAAAAGTAAATTTTGCATAATATCTCCTCTGTAAACTCATAAACTAAAAGTGAGTGATTGAACAAAACCTCTACACTGATTAGATCAAACAGGACCGATAAAGGGCAGAGAGTCCCTAGAAAAGACAAAATAACTGAGAAGAGCCTCAGGTCTTTTTTTTTTAAACAAAATTCATGAATCAAATGCACTACAAAGACAACCAAGCTTCCTTTATACAGATATAGTTTTAAGTCTGAAAGTTACAATATGTTTACAGTGCCCAAAGGGAGTGAGGACTTTACACACATATTCAATATTCAATGGCACATATTACATTTTTTTCTTGTATTTTTATTATTTGTCCTGAGGTCCACTAAGAACCATTGTTCATTTTTACATGTCCATTTTCCAACCTCTCTTTATTCTTTATAATTGACAGGCTATTTTGTTGCCTTGCTTTTGAGACTGATATATGTAAATGACCTCTCATCTGACTGGATGCCCTGTATTCAAAAAGTAGTCAGCATTGAAACACGCATGAATGGGCTGAATAGGGGGATGTAAATGTGCTTTTTTAGTGACATCACAAAAACTAATTCAAAATGGGCCATTTGGAAGGGAAGTTAATGGTATTATTCAAATCTTACACAATGCATTAACCTTCCTTTATTTCAAAAACGCCAGGAAAACGCAGTTCCCTGTCATACAAACCTTTTAAGACACAAATGTCCACTGTATTATTAAACATCTCTTTGTAATAGAATTTACTCATAAAAAGGAGTATAAACTCTTTGTAATTTAATTGATCTAATCTTTAATTTTTATTTCCGGATAACTTCTGTAAAGTGACCTTCAGAGTTGTGAAATACGCTTACAAATAAAATGTATTATTATTATTAGTAGTATTATTACTTTCATAAGTGAAGTAAATGCACATTGACAACTAAAATATTAGAAAATGAAACTGTCACTAACAAAGTTTGAGATTCAGTCATACTTTTGTTCAAATGTGCAATATTTAGTGCGATTATGTCTGGAATTTCTTTCAAAGCAAAAACATCAAAAGGAGGAGGTGGGAGAGGAAGGGAAATGGCTTTACAAGCTCCCATGCTCGTAAATAATCTTTACCTCTGACTCCCCCGTTGCAGAGAATGCGTGTTTTAGGGATGGGTCATACCTCGCACTCTCTGGAGCCTGAGATGGTACACGTGCACGCCCCGTTGACCAGTGAGTCCATGGTCTCTACGTTGGCTTGGTTGTAACTCAGGTAATACTCCTGAAGCTGAGAACTGATGTTATGCTCAGCCTCCCGTGTTTTTTTCCTGCGCTTACGTCGGATGGAGTGCTGCTGGAGTTGTCTCATGCTGTTGGGATAACGTCGCCATGACACGTAGATCACTAAGAGGATTAATGACACAGACAGGAAGAGTGCCACACTACCAGCAATGATCTTGTGGAAGGTCATGTGCTCAAATTCTGGCTCTGGGGTAAAGGGCAGGCTGCTGGGAGTCACGGAAGGTAATGGCAAAGTGTCTTCATCAGAGAGACCAGGAAATAAAACCTTTGGGGTAAGTCTTTGTACGAAGGTCACGCGGGGAGACTGCCGGGTTGTGGTGGAGGCTCTGGCTGTGCTTGTGGTTGAGGTTCTCAGGGGTTTTGTTGTATATGACGTTGTGGTAGTTGTGGTCTGGAGAAAGACCAGTTCTGTGGTTGGTTCTACGGTGAACAACTCTTCGCAAATTGAGCTGTTCTGCACAGCATCCATCACCCGCTCGCCCTGAAGTGCCTTGGGGCTACTGCAAATAATGGTGGCATCTCTACTGCCTCTGAAGTTCTTTAGCCAGGACACTAGAGGGCAGATGGTAGACCTGCAATCCCATACGTTTCCTGCCAGATTAATGATACTGATAGAGATCCAATGTGACACAACCTCCTGGGAGACATTGCTGAGCTTGTTTGACTCCAGATTGAGGGCTTGCAAGTTGGGCAAACATCTAAAAACATCAGGATCCAAAGCCTGGATCTCATTGCCTGAAAGATCCAGCTTCTGCAAGGTATGCCAAACCCAGGGCAAGCCCTGAGTCACCGTTCGTATACGATTCCATTGGAGATAGAGTGCCTGTAGATTTAAGAGGCGTGGAAAAAGGAAAAAGTTGATCTTGGAAAACTGGTTGTGCTCCAGATGCAACTCCGTCAGCCTGAGCAGCCCCAGAAAAGTTGTGCGTGTCAGAGTACGCAAGCGGTTGTAGCCAAGATCCAGGAATTCAAGGCTACGGCACTCCATAAACGTTCGTATAGGAATGGACTTGATGCTGTTGGAGCGGAGGTGGAGGTTCTGAAGCTTTCGCAGTCCCTGGAAATGCCCTGGCCTCAGGGCTTGGAGCTGATTGTCGGACAGGTCAAGGTTGCGCAGGTTTGGCACAGCATAGAAGGTGCTGTTCTGCAGCTGCATTATCCTGTTGGAGCTCAGAATCAGTTCTTTCAGTCTGCGCAGCCCCTGGAAGGCTAAGCTGTCTATCTTGTTGATGGAGTTATGGTCTAGGTAAAGCCAAACCAGTTGGTTGAGGTGGGCAAATTGGTAGGGCTGCAGCACCAAAAGGTTATTGTATCGCAGGGATAGACCTTGACACCCTTGGGAGATGTTTTCTGGGATGTCTTGAAAGGCACCAGACTCGCAGTAAACAATCTTGCCTTCACAGCGGCAACTCACCGGGCAAATCCGCTCCCCTTTGCTTAGCAGCAGGAGAACAGAGGCTTGGAAAAGGAAACATGACAGGCGCCCATCCCAAACCAAAGGCCCTGCAGAGACACAGACAGAGGCAAAAACAGAGAACATTCTGGGTCAGTGAAGGCTTCAACCCATGAGAGGAGAGACACTGAACTGCCTGTGTGACTGAGTGTGGGAGCAAGTATTACAGATATTTGTCTTTAAACAAACAGGGATGTGCAGCAGCAAGGCAGAAACCAATGGGGCATACCAAACTACTTCCACGGTCATCAATTTTGTCCAGCAGTGAGCTTTCGGTACAGTAAATATGTGGTGTGCTGTAACTAAAGGCCATTTTGTCAGACAGAAAGACAGCAGGAGCACAGTGCGGGCCCTGATCAGCATTAGTGGAGGCACTGAGGCATGTTTAATGTGCAAGAAGAAATAAGGGATATATAAAGAATGCTGTAGAGATGGGAACAGAGACAAAATCGTGTGTTCTGCTAGCTAATTTGTAGAGCTGGCCTGCACAGCATTTTTCAGGCTATGAATGCTCATAAATTACTCTTAAATTACTCTTAAATTACGCTCTTAAAAATGTCATCCTCAACCATAATTTTAATATGGTCATTTACTTTATATTTACTGTTTTCATTTTTAAATAGGAAAATACCAGCTTTTGCATTGTCTCCCTTACAGAGTAGGTTTAAAGTGACCAATTTCACTTCTGTGCCTATAGTCATGTGTAGGTGCCTGTGGCTTTCAAGAAAGGGCACTGGACAGCAGGAGAGCTAGAAAGCAAGATTGAGAGAAAGAGAGAGGGGTGGCTGCCATCTCTCTTGGCAGAAAGACAAGCTGATATTTCAAAGGAATGCTGCAGTGTTTCATTACACTGTCACAGAGCATATTACCCCAGCAGGAGTCAACAGAAGATGATTAAAGAACACGCTGAAACAAGAAACAATGCATCAAGATGGCGAATGCAATGAAGTAAATGTGTGAATGGCATTCAAATATACCCCCCCAGAAAACAGTGTCCCCCAGCAACCCCTCACACAAATATTTAACCAGATAAGTGTGAAAGCTATTTCGGAGAGTCTTTACAGATTCAGCTTTGAACTTTGCTGAAAGTATTAAGTTGTAGATCGTCTACAGGCCTTAGGAGCTCACCTTTATTCAGCTTTATCCTATCAGATTTATCTCACAAATTTTGTCTGACCAATATACAGCTTATAGACTGTGATTTGGAAAATAGTGTTTTTAAACTGGAAGAGAACACCCAAATGAGCATAATGTAACTTCTATTCACCCAGTAGCTCACTGTCCTATGGGATCTTAGTACTTAGGTCAAGCAAACATGAAAAGCCCTATTGTCTCCTGAATACTTCTATATGGACTGGGCAGGGCAAATACAGATCTATCAGGTACACAAGGAGGCACTGAATTACAGCAGAGTCTGATTGCTGCCACTGGACAATGCAGTTCATTCACTGTGATGTTTTATGTTAAGATTCGTTCTCCATTTCTTTTCATGTGTCCAGATCCAAAAAAACTACTAGTTATAGCAAGGGTGTGCACGTATTAACGAATATAACTGAAGCTGAAACATGCACTGCCTTTGTTCATATACATGGCTTCATTTTGTGCTGATACCAGAAACCCATTCTAATACAGTTTTTAAAAAGCTCTCGTCCATTTGGTCTTGTCATTTCCCCTTAGGGGAATCCCAGACATCATCTTAAAGGCCATTCTACTGCTTTATTAGCTCATGGGGCAAGGGATCTAGAGACCAGTAGTGTCGACTTCAGCAGCAGAAACAGAAATCATTGGGAATTGATGCATTTCCCTTATAAAAAAAAAGGTAGGCAAAGCGGTTTATAAATCGTCTAAAATAGTTTTACCTAATATTATACAGCGATACGATTCTGTTTGCTTGCAATCTTTGTAAACACTTTGCTTTAACCCTCCAACATAACACTGACACAGCTGTGACATGAACACGTCATGGCGGGTGTCATACGCAGTTATAAATAATATAACAGTGCCATTGTATTGTCATAACAGATTCTATAACTGATGACACATTATATAGTTAGAATGACAAACTGTCATGAAACCAAACCATATAACCATCTGTGATGTTAATGAACACAGCATACCAACAACATACCAACTCATAACATTACCACTTCTCTCTGTGTCACACACCCACACACTAACATGTGCAATATCTGCTGCTATTCAGAGGTGCAACTTTGTATTGAGTGCTAAATCATTTCAATTATGTGCCTTATGTGCAACAGTCTTAACATGTGCAATATCATGTGCAATTTTGTGTTGGGTGCTAAACCATTATCCTGTGCAATACCTTATTATGTTCTAATTGTGTGCAATAGTATTACCTTGGGCAATATCACTACTTATGTCAATATTAATTATAAACTACTGATCTCTACATTTACGGCATTTATCAGACGCTTTTATCCAAAGCGACTTCCATTCTCTAACTACAGGGGCCAGTCTCTCCCTGGAGCAACTTGGTGTTAAGGGTCTTGCTCAGGGACCCAGTGGTGGTTTTGCTGAAGGTAGAATTCGAACCCATGACCTCTTGGTCTGGAGGCAAGTATCCTACCCACTGAGCTACCTCCACCCATCTCTACTTGGTACACTTAGCAGTTATTTATTTATCCATTGTGCTCATTAGGGATGGGAACCAAAATCAGTTCCAAAGAAGAACCAATTTAAAAATACCTGGTACCGGGTACCCACTCGGTTTGTTTTTATTTCGGTTCTGTAAATCGGTTCTTAACACGGCGGCTAACTGGCTATACCTATAATGGCTGTGTGCGTCAATTGATGCAGTGGCCAGTTTCGCACAAGACGCTTCCTGAGACGACGCTGCTGCAGTGTTTAGTCCTGTGGCCTGCCAAGTGTCCAGTGGAAAACCCGTCATACAGCTCCAGTCGCAGAATCGCGTTTAATGACCGAGTATGTGAGCGAACACAAACAAGGAATTTGATTCCACTCGATGGTGTCTCTCAAGCACAGCAGTATAAACGAGCAACAATATGTAAAACATGTGTGTACATGTGCCTACAGCACACCCATATGTCTCTTGCAGAGCATGCTTGCGGCTCCAGTAGGCCAATAGACGTGATTCTGATTCTGATGAAATTATGTCAGATGAGGTTGTCAGCCGTTCTAGTGTTAAATACCACATCTGCTAGGATGTGTGTGGTTTCTGCCAGGACCTGTTTTAGATTTGCTAGGTTTGTTAAGCCCAAATAAACATTTATTTTATGTGATGTTATTTTCTTCCATTATTTATTTAATGTAAAATTGCTAAATGTTTTATGGTTAACAAATCAGTTGACTGTTTGGTTTGAATCATTCTGAATAAAGTTTGTTTTGTTATTTAAAACAGTTTTTTAACTTTGTGGAATCGAAATATGGAATCGATAAGAACCGGAATCGATTAAGCGGACCCAGGATTGGAATTACCTCTCCTACTGACCCCAGTGTTTTGTGTATAAAGCATAGTGTATTTTGTAAAGAGTGTTTCTGCAGATTTTTTATTTAACTTTTATTTTTTATATATTTTATATATATTTTATATATTTATATTATCTTGTCTATGTATGACTATGAACAATTCACTCTGGGATCAATGAAGTTTTCAGATTCTGATAACAGCATATGACCCAAATTAAAAAGTAACAAAGAAATGTTGGAACACAGGTGAGAAGAAAACTGCAAAGACCAAAAGTAAATACACAGACATTACACTACATTGTCTAAGTAGTCCATTGGCTGACAAATTCCATGCAAAATAGAGCAAATTAGACTTAAATGTGAAATCTGGACGTTTATTCATTGCAGAAATATGTGCCCTGAAATCGCTTAGTGCAGCAAATCCCAAGAATGAAAGTGATTTCGCTCTCAAAACCCACAGACGACTGGGCCATTAAAGTAAAGGGAGCATTTTGGCTGACGTTCTTATTCAGAACTTCCAATCATTAGTTACAGGGACAGTCCTCCTGGAGACACTGGGGGTGAGGTGTCTTGCTCAAGGGGACAGTGGTAGAAAGTATGGGGTTTGAATCTGTGTTTGAAACTTTGTGGTTTACACAATGTTAAACCCATTAAACCAAAGATGATAAACCCATTAAACCAAAGACACTGCAATATTGTAAAGCAATCAGGCTTTATAAGTTTAAGAATATTATGGTTAAATTTCTTAAAAACATTTTGCAGGGGTAGATGAATAGTTGATGGTGAGTCTACTGCATGCGAATATCTCCCTCCCTCCTGTCACCCAGGTCTTAAAACACCCCTGTCGGGACTCGTGAATCCCTCAAGGTCACCTTGCTGCAGCAAATGAGGCCTCTGACTAGTTGTGATTGCTTGTCTGTCAGAGGACAGTCCACCCTATTCTTTGCAAACTCCTTTAACTCAAATTAGCTCCTCCATCCAGAGATGTTAGCTACCTAGTTAATAATTCATTAGACACAATAAAGTGTAATCTAATCTACACATTTCTTAAAGGCAACATGTAATAGGGCATGCTTTTGAGTTTGCATTCATTTGAATGACTAAATAAAGAGATTCAGTGCCTTTCTTTAAGGGCTGATCATTTGTAAAGAAAGAATACCTCACGTGTTCCTCAGCCATGCTCTACATGTGGGGTATTTATCCACTGGGTAGGATTTATCAAACAAACACGAATTCAATGATTTATTGTTGACCAGAGGAGAAGCCGTAACGATTTTTGGTTCTTGGCTCCTCTTAGCGTTTCTTCCTTTTGCACTGAAGGAATTTTTTTCCTTGCTACTGTCACACTTGGCTTGCTCACTCTCGGCTTGGACATGAATTTCTATAAAGCTGCTTTGTGACAGCACCTGTTGTAACTATTGCACTAAACCTGAAGTGATCTGAAGGTCTTCTATTGCTGTTCAACTCAACAGACCTCTAATTAAGAGGCTCACATTACCAGCGTTTTCAGAAGCATTAAGCCAGAAATTAAACTGCTTCAGTGACTACTTCACTCAGCTGTGGGGTTTTAAGTGGTGTTGCTAATGAAGAGGTTATGACAGGGATTCCAACAGAATTAGCAATGTCTTGCAAGTGTAGAGTGTAAAATGAATAAGAGCATCCACGACTTATTGATTCCTAGGCACTACTGAATGCCAGCTGGACTAATCAGACAGGGAAGACCTAGAATAGCTCAGGCACTTCTGGCTTTCGCATACACTCATACACAGGGATGCACAGAAGCAGAGTTCTTCACAGAGAGAAGGTCCCTTGAATCCATGTGCTTGATTGATATTGGCCTTAAAATTTATTTGTGCTGGAGCTCAATCACTGCATTCTCCACGAAGGCCAATTCTTCCGTAACAAGAATTTAGGTCTTATGTAAGTACATGAAGCACAGCTCACGTTCCAGCACTTATGTAAGGACACGGACAAATGCTTATATTCCTGCAAAGGTATGAGCATGACACAGAACTGAAACAGTTGGTGGAGATGGACATCCATCCATGCGTTGACTGTCAGCTTATTGTGATCCATTAATAAAAGCATGCAAAAAATGTCTGCATTAGCCTTATATATATAAATAGCCTTATATATAAACACCAATAACAGAACATGTTACCTTTTTTTTTTTTTAGCTTTTGCTTGATAGCAGAATCTTAGTGTATACTTAACATGACAACAGTTTAGCACCCAGAGTGTGAGAGATCACTGTAAAACAGCACTGCAGGAATATTATAGAGATATTATAGACTGCTGTGGACTATTACAGACAACTAGATTATTATAGGAAAGTATTGCATAGCACTTATCTAAGAATAATCACCAATCACTGCTCTTTCTTTGTAAGGGATTTGGTGTCATTTCCAGTTAAAACTTGTTTCTTTCTGAGCTGCACAGCACAGGAGCAGATAGAGAGAGGGACTGGTAGAGACCCTGATAAGCAACCTTTTCAGCACCCGCGCATCCTACCCCAGAACACAGATTCCATTCAGCAGCGCTGGTTTTGTTGTCTGGTGCTTCTAATCAGGAGGAAAGTGTCTGCGGGGCTCTCCGCACCGATGAATCGCATGATAATCAACAGGCAATGTTTCAGCTTTTAGCAAAAAAAAAGAGAGAAGAAGTCAGAAACACCTCGGTGCTCTTACCCATGGCACGAGATCTTTTCCAGACCCGCTTCTAGCCCAGTCTCTGGTCTTCAGTCCTGAACATGTCCTCGAGAAGGATGCGAAGTGAACTCCAGGGGAAAAAAGCGAAAGGAGAAGGACGGAGTATGCAGAAAAGGAGGGGGTGGTTGGAGGTGGTGTAGATGTGAAGTGACAGAAGGATGGAGAGGAATTAAAAGAAACGATTTATGTCACAACGACGTCGAAAAACGACCAAGAAGACGAGACGTTCGAGTCAAGTTTTCTCGGGCGCATTAGGTGAGAGCAAGTATCCATAACGGAGAGAGAGAAGGATCCTGAACCCGGAGTCTGTGCAGCCGTACTGAGAGGAGGAGAGCTGTGGGCGGCGGGGGTGGGGACGGGGGTGTGGGGTTCTCTTGGTGGGGGGTGCGCGCTCTGAGAAGAGTATCTGCGTTTCTGATAAACGCCAGCAATCAGAAAGTGCGTTTCAGTTCATGCCCCTCCCTCCGCCGTGCTCACCAAACCGTCCACATTCATCTAAATGTACCCAATCCTGCCCCTCCATTAAGTAATCTTAATGGAGGGGGGGTGGGTCTCCACTAAGTAATCTTCATGGCTGGGGGGACAAAACGGCACAGGGACATCGCCAAAACAGTGCAAGCACAAATCTACACGTTTCTGATCCCGCTCAGACACACCTAAGCCGGTTAATAAAGGAGCTGCTGGCTGGGGATGAACTTCCAGCTGGGCTTTAGTTCATATCATGAAAAGCCAATTTCCTTGCTTTTATAATTAGGAGATTTTAGTGAAGCAATTACATGGTTAAAGTTTTCAAAACAATCCCTAGTCTTTTATAGAAAGAAGCAAGAAGCAAATATTCTGAATGCTTAATTTTGTCTGATGTGCAATAACATTAAAACTACATGTCGTGTAAGACCCCCACCCTGACAAAACAGACCCCTCCAGGCATGGACACAACCCCTGAAAGTGTGCTGTGGTCGGTGGCACCATGTTAGCAGCACATACTTTCAGTCCAGTAAAGCAGTAGTCCCCAACCCCCGGGCCGCGGACCGGTACCGGGC
This sequence comes from Hemigrammopetersius urotaenia, assembly GCA_037974485.1. Lineage (NCBI taxonomy): Eukaryota > Metazoa > Chordata > Actinopteri > Characiformes > Alestidae > Hemigrammopetersius > Hemigrammopetersius urotaenia. Next base: position 42 of record JBBPDC010001974.1, on the reverse strand, counting down.
CGTGGGTCATGTGGTACCAGTCCGCGGGCTGCACAGAAAAAA
>JBBPDC010001963.1:0-14107 GCA_037974485.1 Hemigrammopetersius urotaenia | reverse complement strand
GAGAGAGAGAGAGAGAGAGAGAGAGAGAGAGAGAGAGAGAGAGAGAAAGAGATAGACAGTAGTAGCGTTCAGGATCAGTTTAAACTTATTTTAATATTAATTTCATTTAATTACACACAAACACACTCCAACGTTAAGACTGGCCTATCGTTCCTAACCTTGATCAAACATGACCAGCATTTATACTCTTAGTCTCTTCCCAAACTTTCTGGCCATCAAATATGGTCAGATACAGTCAAATATGGTTAAAAGCAGTCACAATGGGCACAAACACTTCAGTATAGGGCTAAGACACATGGATGTAAGCTATTATACAAAATGTATTTCCTTCTAGTAGTTGTAAAGTGTAATAATATGAAAATGAAATAAGGAGAAATACAGACAGAAAAAAAAAAGAATGTTAGAAGTTTCCCAGATCTCACAGCAATATTTGAAGCTAAACACACTCACCATTCTCATTACACTCCTCTGGAGGTTTCGCTTTCTTGGCTAATCGAGGATCCAGCCAGGATGTGGTCTTTGTGTTGTGACTGCACGGAGACAGAGAGGGAGAGAGAGGAGGAGAGAGATGAGCATGATGCAGCGGAAAACGTGTAAGTGTAATTCCCCTGTGTGATTGTCTAAACAAGGAGCGGAAGAAAAAAGAAGAGTTTAGGTTCAGCAGTCAATACTTTCAATTAGCGCACGGCCTCTCATTAACGAGGAAGAGACAGAGAGAGTGGGCGCGGAACGATGAAGAGAGAGATACAGCATAACAGGATGAGGCAGATAAGACAGATATCAACAAGAAGAAAAGTGGAAGAAAGCGCAGATCCTTCAAGAGAAAGAACTGGAGATAAAAAGCTACATACTAGAAAGTACAATTAAATATCTTTTTTTCCTTTTTGTTAGGAATAAAAAGATTACTTGACAAAGTCAATTCCTCAAAGTCCCCAAGTTGTCAGAAAAGAAGTGATGGCAGTCTGCGTTAACTGACGGATGAGTCAGTGTTAAGCCACCAGATTCATGACAGACTTAAAAGCAAAAGATCAGTAAATAATGTCATTTACACAGTCCTCCCTCTCGCCCCAAATATAGCCAATCAGACAGGATACGCTTTTATCACTGAAGTTTAGGTTTAAAAATAGCTTGTAGAACTATTAACAGTTACACAATATACTTTCACTCATGTTTATAGACAGCAGTGTCTCATACAGTGTCAGGAACCACATAAGCAAGTCTATGAGATGAGGTGAGTGTGTGTTGATTTAGGAATGAGGTTTAGCTCTCCCAGATCTTACCTGTCTTATCCCAGATCCTGTTTAATCATCTGTGTAAACGTCCAATTTTCTCCAAGTCGCATCTCGTACAAATGTAGAGGATGATTTAGACCAGGGGGGCCAGTGTCCAGCACAGTATAATATTTATAATAATACATTTTACAAAACCTTTCACAATCTAAAATAGACAAATTAAAATATTTTCCATTAAAAACAATCTCAAAGTGCTACAGAGAAAATGAGCAGCAAATAAAAATCACAAACAAATAAAATCAAGAGTAGCCCTCTTTAAAAACATTTAAAATTTGTCCACAGTCTGTGGTGCCCTCAGATGGTCTGGGAGGGCATTCCATAGGCAGGGAGCAGCAGCGCAGAAAGCTCGATCCCCCATTGTGTGCAGCTTAGTCCGTGGGGTTTTGAAAACGTAGGTACATGAGGAACGAAGGGAGTGTGAGGATGTCTGAGGAAAGTTGGGGCAGTTCCGTAAACACATTGATGAGTGAGCAGTGAGACTTTGTATTCAATACAGAGCGAAACAGGGAGCGAATGGGAGTTGTCTTTTGTTTTGAGAATGGGAGTGATGTGACAGTATTTACGAGCCCTCATCAGGATCCTTACAGCACTTGCAGTTTGATGGTTCTCTTCCTCAAACACATTTACTAAACCTGACTTAACTGGCGAGGTGAACAAGGTGTTTCTGAGCAGTGAAATCACCAAAACGTGCGGAACCACGGCCCTCCAGGACTGGAGTTTGACATCCCTGATGTGAGACCCTTGGTTCCTCTCAGTGGTTTTTCCTCAAGCTCTAAGGGAGTTTCTCCCTTCTTTCTTTTCAGCGATTCTTCTTCCTGGTCTGATGGATTTTCTCTATTTGACTGTTTTTTCCCTTTCAGCACTTACAGAGTTACTCTGTTTGGCTGTTCATCATGCTCTTAGGGAGTTTCTCCTCTTGACTCTTCAATCTTTTCAATGCTCTTAGGGAGCTTTTCCTGATACTCGACAGTACTAGACCTACATTTCTGGACAAGCAGCGCTGGGACAATGTGCAGTATGGAACATGTCACACAAATAAAACAAGTTGAACTAAAATGCATTACTCCTGGGTTCAGTTTCATGAAGGCTGAGTAAAAGGCATTACATTCAGCTCAGCAGCCTGAGACTGACGATGCAGCTCAAAAGGTCAAAGGTTTCATTCCCACCTGATGGTGAGAAATCCTATGTCTCTCCATGGTGAAGATAATCTGCTTTGTGCAAATGTATCAGTGGCAGTGGGTGTAGAATTGTTGCAGTGGGAACGGGAATAACCATCCTTTAAACCTAACGTACAGCAGCTTACCATGATCCAGATATAACCTTGAACCACCTTTCTCACTGTGTGTCTGTGTTTGTGACCAAGAGAAAGAAACAAAAACCAAGGAGACAGAGACACAACTGTCTTATCCATGTTGGATCCTTCATGGGATCAATTAAAGTCATTGGTTTCTTCCTCCTTATATGCAGTAAGACTCAGGCTCGTATTAAAAAACAAAGATTACATTATTTTTATTATTATTTTTAATTAATAATCATGTCGCCACAAAAATTGCAGATAATGTAGAACTGGTTAAGTTATTAAGGTAGCTGGAAATCTCTCTCCCTCTCTCTCTCTCTCTCTGTCATTAGCCAGTGTGTTTATCTATGACAGACTGTTAGCGTGATGTACTGGCTCAACTTCTATGCCGGCAGTCTGAATCAAACTAATTGCATCCACACAAACAATTGTGGGTGATTCATATCCGGTCAAGTCTTTGTGAGTGTGTGTGTGTGTGTGTGTGTGTGTGTGTGTGTGTGTATATGTGTGTGTGTGTGAATGTGTATGTGCTTATGTGTTGTATTTACCTATTTGTGGGTCACAGTGATTGATTAAAGTCACCAATCAGTGGAATGTACTCACAAAGTCCTCACAAAGATAATAATACCAAATTGTGTGTGTGTGCGTGTGTCTCTGAACTGTAACTGAAGTGGGTCTCCCTCTGGGCTGATAGCTGTTTTCCTTTGTGTTGTATGACAGCAACAATGTGTGTGTTCTCTGAGAAAAAATATTTTATTTTTACACACACACTGAAACATAGACACACAGACACACACACAGAATGACTGCATTTAATGAAGTTGTCATGACGGCTTGTTCTCCCTCCTTCTTCTCCAGACAAACAAAATCGTGTCAAACTGTACACACACACTTTTCGTTATGTTGTTTTCCTGCTGCATGCACACACACACACACACACACACACACACACACACACACACACACACACACACACGCACACACACGCACACAAATACACATATGTATGAAAGGGCTGGTTATGGATATAATTTTTATAATCTTTTGAATTGAATACTTAGTTCAATAATACACATTGCAATACTTTCCCCTCTGGATTAAACATAAACACTGTTTAGTTAACAGTTAATTAGAAGTTAACTATGAAGAAGGTGCTGTGTATAGATTCAAAAGTTTGATCTTTCAGTGCCTTCAGCGTAAAGCAGCACAAGCAATAACTTCATTTATTCTAAATCATGGAGGAGCTCAATATCTCAATATCTTTACTACAGCTGGGAAAACCCACAAAGCCACCTACAGAAAACAGACTTTTATGAAAAAAATCATACTCAGCAAGGAGGGGAATAAGATCTTCTGGGCCCACACCACACATTTCAGTACTCTCCAGAGTACAAGACTAGTTCAAGGGTTGCCTATGACACAGCAAACAAATGGAACTGCTGCTCTTTTGCTGCTATTTATATATAGTCTAGACTTCCTGATTTAGTATTCATATGTAGCTTGTTTATTATTATCACAGAGCACAGATATATGATATAATAATAAAAATGAACAGAACATAAAGATATACAAATACAGAGACACAAAAGCAGCAGTGCTGAAAAGAAGGTTCAAAGGGTTCACTGCTGAACAACTACACAACAGATAAACAGGTCTTTAAATAGTCTTAATGCACTGAGGGGGAGATGCCCAGAAGTATGAAATCACTTTCAACAATTCTTTTGTACTTCTTTCAATCTGCCTGTCAGCCTCATTCATGATGACTCATTCATGCATCCTTCCATCCATCCATCCATCCATCCTTCCGTCCATCCACCCATCCATCCATCTATCCATCCACCTATCTATCTACAGACAATGATTTAATCAGAGATCCTCATAGGAGCACACATTTGCAAATCTGGTCTTAAGCACACCTGATGCAACTAATCAAGGTCCTCATTAGCTGGAACAACTGTACCTGAGATAGAACATATCAAGTACCTGGACTGACGTTTGATGGCATGTTGGAAATATGTCAAGAGAATTGTCCAAAAGCTTAAGAGATCATCGCTTTAACAAACAAGGAAAAGGACACAAAAAATAGCAAAGGCACTGAATGTTTTTAGAGACACCTACAGAAGCATAGATCGCAAGTTCAAAGTTAAAGGAACAGTGCCTACACTGCCTGAACGTGACAGAAAGAGGAAACTATCAACAGTTGCCAAGGAGCAGGTGGCAAAAAATTCCTGAAATAACTGCAAAAGACCTGCAGCAAGACTTCTTGGCAGCAGGCACTTTACTGAAGGTCTCCATGCCTGAACTGCAAGACATACATCACTATTGACCCAAAAGTACAGGAAACGGCAATTCCAATAGGCTAAAAAGCTTTAAAATACTGTTCAGTGGAGCGACGTAACAAAACTGGACCTTTTCAGGCCTACGGATCAGCGATATGACTGAAGGAGGAACAATAAGGCAGATGCGAAAAAGAACACCCTGCCTGCAGGGGTAAGCTTGGTTATGTTCTGGGGCTGCTTTGCTCCTTCTGGCACTGAAAACCAGCAGCATTTGGAGGTAGCAAGATAGATTCAATCAAGTATCAGGAAATCATATGAATAAACATCATGCCATCTGTGAGGATGCTGAGGCTTGGACGTCACTGGACCTTTCAGCAGGACAATGATTCCAAGCATTCCTCAAGGTCCACTAAGACTCGATTTCAGAAAAAGTCCCAGAAGATTCAAGAGTGGCTGTCAAAGTCATCTCATTTGAAGACCATAGAAAATCTTGGGATCTCTCGAGAGGATTTGCAGCAAGCAACCCGAGAATATTACTGAGCTGGGGGCCGTTGCCCCTGAGGAATGGGTTAAGATTCCTCGGGAATGCTGCCAGAACCTGGTGTCTGGCTATGCATCATGTTTGCAGCAGTTCATAACAGCAAAATGCTGTTCTACAAAGTACTAAAGATGCTCGTCATGAAGGGGTAGAATAAAAATCCATGTTGTTGTGTTTTGGTAGAAAAAATGCCTAGGAATGCCTATTTTCATAGTGTAAACCCAAAATATGCCCCAAATATGCTCCCAAAACATTTTAATTTCATTTTAAACTCAGTTTAATACATTTCCCTTAACAAAAATATTAAGGTAAGCCCATATAGACTGTACTGTAATTCATGCAGAGATTTTCTTTAAATTAATTAATTTTTAGTAATAAAAATGTACAGTAAATGTACAGTAAAATGAAGTCACCAATATTTTTTACAGTTCGGTAATTTACTGTTCATCAGCTACGAGTCTTATTTTAGAGTGATGGTTAAAGCAGACATTTTAATTTAATTTACAGTTCAGTAATAAAGCTACTGGGGTTTAAAAAAATGAAAATCAAGAGAAACACTCAAGATGACACCCACTTCATCTGTGTTTTTCAAAAGGCAAGTAAGTTTTCCAGTGATTCCAGTTAATATGGGCTGCCAGTCTCTGTTTAATACAATATTTTGTTAAAGGCCTACAGAGAATGTTGCTTATCTTCCAGCAGTTTTAAAGCACTTGTTCTGAATGCACTGTGTTCATGCACTTCGTTCGTAATATTAAAATGCACATGCGTTCACTTGTTTTATGAGAGAATTTGTTTAAAGAGATATTTATGAGATACTTAATTGTATTTCAGCTATTTTGCTTTTAGGCTATTCATGAGTGGGGCCAGATAAATTTCATTTCAAATTTTATTTTATATTGTGCATTGTTTGAATGATAAATACATATTTTTAAGATTTATTCTTTTAATAATTTAATAATACGTTCTGTCTGTGTTTTGGTTTCGGTCTTCGGCCAAATGTTTCCTCACTTTTGGTTTTCGTAAATTAGTTTTTTCTTAATAATTTAAAAGTAAAATGCGTAAAAAAATGTGGAGTGACTGGATCTGCGAGTCCTGATCCACATATTACTGTATTGCAAACAGTTGAAAGTTTTGCCTATAAATCTGCCTTACAGGCAAACTTTTGCCTTTAATCTGCAATGCATGTTGAACCAGTTTAGGTGCAACTGTATCTAGCTATCTATAAGTATACAATGTATATTTAAGTATTACAAACTACCCAACAAAACATATTTTTACCAGTTTTGCTCAGTATGTTCTGGATTTTGTGAAGAAGAAATCAGTAAAATGACAAATGATATAATTACCAGTTTGCTTTAATTTACTTTTCAGTTTGTGTGCCTTGAGATTTTGGTCCATCATTTGATATATGGAGAATTATAGATGCTAATTTTATTATAATTAATTATTAAATGTTATATAGTTTCATGGGTTATTTTAGAATATTCGGCAGCTCCATCCCAGAAACATCCACAATCCTGGACGATCTAAATATCTGTATTTGCTTCTTACAAATTATCCGAAATTTGCACATGACTATCATATTACATTTTTTCTATATACTCATCAGCAACCAGATTGGTGTCATATCATTGCAAACATTGATTCCATGGTATGGCATGCAAGCTCAGGCACAGCACTTTGAACTGATTGCAATGTGAGCCCACAATGCGTCTGAAATTAACGTTCGATTTGCTAAGCCTGCATCTAATCAAACACACTCCACACAGGATTGTCTACTGCATAATTGAGGTGCAGGGTTTAGAAGGTGCAGCAATATTATAGAGAAGACAGAAAACTCAGGATAAAAGATAATGAAAATGAAAGTCCAGTGGCTGGTGTGGATGAACAAAGAGCTGTAATTCTGTTTCATATGACTTAGTAACACTAAAACATTATAGCCATTTGACAGTACAGATCTGTTGGTATATCTCTTTGTTTGAGAAAATCACTCAAGAACTACTGCAAATGGATGCTCGTGGGGGCAATTACATTTAAAATCTAAATGTTCCGAGCAAACTGCATTATGTGATCAACTGCAATTCCAATATCTCCACCCATTTTTGCATAATCCTCTCATGTGATTCTCCCTAAAACGCACATTTGAATTTTTCCATGATCACAGCCCATTAACTGTGCCATTATGCCCAATTCTCCTCATAATACACGAATGAAATGCATCTGATTTGCCCCAGAAACTGTGGAGGAAGCTCCGCATCTACGTGTGTAGTTTTGGTGAAAAATTTGGTTTGAATTTTGCTCTGGATTTACATGCGTAAAAGCCATTACTCTGCTCTTCTAAGAGTTATCTTTAGAGCTAAATAAAGCCCCATTTCATGTGTGCCTGAAATCCTCGCTAAATGCAGTCACTGCTTTTGTAAGTGTGTGGCCGTAGTGTGTTTTTTGGCATGGTGATGAAGAGATAAAAAAGGATCTCTGGGGAAACAGGAAAGTGCTGTTTCTCATCCAGTCAACAACGCTTGTCTTGACAGAGATGAATTCAGTATAATGAGTTTTCCTTTCCTTTCATTAGGCTTGACGATTTTAAGGCCTTAGAGGTGTACTGTAGTTTTGCAATACAATTAATTTAGATCATTTAAAATGAATATAATTTTTTAAATAAATCACAATTGCTTTGACATTGTTCATTAATGGTACTTAATACATATATACATTATATACTGTAGCATTGTATTGTAGTATATCATTAATTATATATTAATGATATACTACAATATCAGCCTGTTCTCAACCAAATTCATCACCAGTCACTGTCTGACCACAGGAACAATGTTGTCTAGATATTTTTTGGTAGACCATCCTATGACACTAATATGGGAGCAGCCATTCTATTAGAAACACCTCTCTTGTAGCCACACCCTGCTGGTATGTGGTTAGAGACTGTCACCCAGTAGCATATGTTGATGCCTGGATTGTGTTAGTTATACTTCATACATTACAAGGATGGTGCACTTTTGGGTGGTGCATTCAAATACACCCCACTGTTTCCTAACAGATTACACACTCACTCTATAAAGTAGACCTCTCCTTTCTCAGTGTAGGCCATCTCCCAGTTATCAGGCAGTGGTCCCAGTTCTTCATCCTGCATCTTCTCTGGAGCACCCTCCAGCACTTTAGGGGGGGATTTGGGCGGAGTTTTATGTGCTTCATTCTCCTCATTCGGGCCGTCTTGCGGGGTCTCGGCCGGGACTATGGGCTGCAGATCACTTGAAGCATCTGTGCTCTTATCCTCCTGTTCACTGGAGTCTGTGAAACAGACAGGTGCAGTGTCATTGGACAAACAAGTATATGATAATGTCACACCTTATATACAGAGAAATAAGGGCCAACACAGAGTTCTAAAGCAAAATCAGGTGTGCTTGATCAGGAAGATCACCACATTGTGCAGGAATATCTCATGTGTTTATTAGTCTCCATCCTCCGTGTCCTGTCTTCTGCATCCTCTACCCTAACACTACCTAACTTCGTGTCCTCTTTCACCACATCCATAAACCTCCTCTTTGGTCTTCCTCTCAGCCTCCTGCCTGGTGGCTCCAACCTCAGCATCCTTCTACCTCTGTAATCAGTGTCTCTCCTCTGGACACGCCCACAGCATCTCAGTCTGGCCTCTCTGACTTTATCTCCAAAGCATCTAACATGAGCTATCCATCTGATGTACTCATTCCTGATACTATCTATCCTCTCATCACTCTCAAAGAGAACCTCAACATTTTGAGCTCTGCAACCACCAGTCCTGCCTCCTGTTCTGTCTTTTCATGACTGGTCTCACTACTGTCTTGTACACCTTTCCTTGCAGTCTTGCTGAAACCCTTCTATCACACAACACACTTGACACTTTTCTGCACATGCTTCTTCAGCTCTTTTCCACTCTCTCCGTTGCTTTGGACGGTAGACCCTACATACTTGAAGCCCTTTACCTTCTTAACTTCTACTCCCTGCAACATCACCGGTCCACTCGTGCCCCTCTCATTTACACTCATGTATTCTGTCTTGCTGTGACTACTCTTCATTCCTCTCTTTACCAGTACATATCTCACCTCTCTAGCCTTTCCTCTTCCTGCGCCCTGCTCTCACTGCTGATCACAATGTCATCTGCAAACATCATAGTCCATGGAGACCCCTATCGAACATCATCTGTCAGCCTGTCCATCCCCAAGGATGGGGCTTAGAGCCGATCCTCGATGCAGTCTCACCTCCACCTTGAACTCCTCTGTCACTCCTACAGCACACTTCACTTCTGTCTCACAGCTCTCATGCTGCACCAGTCTAACATACTTCTCTGCCATTCCTCCATTCCTCAGGCATCTACTCACTGGTCAAGATCTTGTTTAACAACCTAGTCAGAAACTCTACTGCCACCTCTACTAAACACTTCCATATCTCCACAGGTTTGTCATCAGGGCCAGCTGCCTTTCCCCTTTTCATCCTCTTCAAAACCTTCCTCACTTCATTCTTACTAATCTCAGCTACTTCCTGCTCCACAGCAGTCACCTCTTCTACTCTACATTCTCTCTCATTTTCCTCATTCATCAGCTCTTCAAAGTACTCTTTCCATCTTCCCATCACACACTTGGCACCTGTCAGTACATTTCCATCCCTATCCTTCTTTCTGTCTACTTTCATCAGTCCTCGCAGTGTCCCACTCATTTCTTTCTCTGTATATGCTCCTGGACTTTTTCGATCCACCACCAAGTCTCCTTATCTACTTCACCCCTTCCAGATGACACACCAAGTTCCCTCCTACTGTCTCCCTAATCATATTAGCTGTATCTGTCCAATCATCAGGGAGCACCGCCTGGCCACCAAGAGCTTCTTACCTGAAAACTTCGCAACACTTTTTTCAGTTTCCAACACTTGGTCCTCTGTGTATTCTCTTCATCTTCCTCACCATCAGTTTCATCCTACAGACCACCATCCTGTGCTGTCTCGCTACACTCTCACCGTCCACTACCTTGCAGTCACTAATCTCCTTCAAATGATGTCTATACTTGCTTTATAATCATGTATCATTAATGTATTTAATGTTTTGTTATTATTGCTATTGTTACTATTTACTCAACTTTTTCCCTTTTTTCTGTGTTACTCTAGATGACAAAATGATACCTGATCTACATGGCTTGATTAGTTGGCAATGTCACTTACAACTAAACCCTCTGTTGATTACATCTACCCCCTTTCAAGGTGGATTACATCTACTCTATTACTCCTTCAGTTCACAATTTAAACGCAACACCATTAATGAACTGAATTTCACATTTGTGTTAAAAATGGTCTTTGAGTCTTATCAGAATCAGAATCAGAATCAGAATCGCGTTTATTGGCCAAGTATGTGAGCAAACACATACAAGGAATTTGATTCTGGTAGATGGTGTCTCTCAAGTACAGCACTATAAAAACAACAACAATAATTAAAAGATACAATAAACAATACTGTCACGGTACGGCCAGTGGCTGGTGAAGGCCACTGCTTTTTTGTTGCTTTTGTTCTGATTTTGCCCTGTTCTCTGTTCTGTGTGTTTAGGGTCTCTTATTTTGACATGTGTTCTGTTCTAGTTTGGTCATGTGTCTTGTTGTCATGTGCTTTTCTGTTGCGGCTGTTTTCTTCTCCCACCTTGCTTGTGTTTATCCCTAATCATGTGTAGTATTTAAGTCCTGTTTGTGTCTGCACCAGCTATCTGTCCATCGTCTTTAGTTAGCGCACATTTTTGATCCTGTTCCCGATTCTGTACTCTCGTTCCTGGTTGGCCCGCGTGCCTGTTTCCTTTGTTCTGTTTTTGTTTAATAAAACACCCGCATGGATCCTTGGCTTTTGGCTTGTTCCTGCAACTCCCAAGATGGGGGACTAGCCTCCCCGGACGTGACAAATACACTGAGCAAGTATAATATACAATAATAAATCTACAATATGAATACGTAATATGGATTTATATTTATAACTATAAGATAAATGTTAATACTATAAGTGTTAATACTATATGTTTATACTATTTATAAATATAAATATATGTGTGTGTATAAATGAACAATACAATATAATAAACAATATAAATCTTATATACAGAAAATACAATTTTTCAGAGGTATATACCAGAGTGTACATAAAGTGTATTTGCGGTGGAGCAGGTGTTTACAGTGAGACAGTTCAGCTGTTTAGGAGGGGAAAGAAACTGTTCCTGTGTCGGCTGGTTCTGGACTGCAGGCTCCTATATTGTATATAATTATGGATAATATCGTATACTATCCATAATTAAACAACAGGGGTCAGGTTCTTATAGGTTTAAGTCTTAGTGAAAGCCCCTTAGACACCAGCTCAGGTGTTTTTAATTAATATAATCAAGTTAAATATTTTTCCCTTGTAATCCCAGCTTGGGGCTAGCTGCTAGTGTGCAATGAAGGGGGGGAGGGGAGGGTCAAGAACTACCTGCAGTGAAAACAATTCGTAGCAATTTTCTCAGACAACTGAGATAAAATGCAGCACAACTGCAGCTTTCTTGATAACAAATAAAAATGCGTACCACTGTAACAATAAAGACAACAGCATTTAGACACAATAAATCTAATAAATGATGACTTGCTTGCTCATCTGAGCAGAAGAAAATCCAATTCACCTCTGAAACAGACAGAAATTGCATTTTTTTGGTTTGACTACTGTGAAAAAGAGGTTAACAGAGAGGACCAATTTGCTTGTAACCAAGACCATTTTTCAGAGCTTTAGGCCCAGAAAATGATACAGCTCCTGTTTTCCAGCCTTTGTGTCTCCTGTATTCTCCTAATAAAACTCTGGTCTGGTGGGATTCCCAGCATCTGCAATAAACTCCAATTAAACAGCTACAGCGGAAACGAATCCATTATTTACCACCTTATCTCATGATACAAGCAAATTTATATATGTTTCATTGCTTTAACAAAAATATTCAACACTTTAATAAACAACAGCAATTAATTAGCCAGCTCGACAACGATTTGCTCCAAGAATAAATTAGAGGCTTTGTTTACTGTAGAGACTTTTCTACTGTGCCAGCAAAATCTCACATATGCCTCTCAGTTTTATTTTGAGTGAAAACAGATTAGTGAAAATTTTTCATTTACATAGCTTCTCCCCTTGTCCCATATGCAGGTCTTGGTGTCTGAGGTTTGCTTCTTTATACTGGAGCTATGTGGTGTAGGACATTTATACAAAACCAAATTGTCCTTCCTGTCCATGTATATAGACAACAGTGTCACTCAGGCCCTGTTTACACTCAGTGTTAAAATGTATCTTGGGTGAAGGAATCACAGTGTGGGGACAGTACTTTGCTCAAAGGTACCTAAGGGGCCCCACTGGGATTCGAACCCACAACCCTATGATCACAGGGGCAGCTCCCTAACCATGATGCCAACAGTTGCAGTGTTGCACTCCAGTTCAAAACTAACTTTGGCCACCAACTGTTTTTAAACTGGTCAACTGCATTTGGTTTACAAGGAAAATAATTACAAAAAATGTGCGTTTTTGTCTTTTCATAAATTGCTAACAGAAGCATGTGTGAACAAAGATTTTCATCATTTCTCACTAGTAGCTCATTGAAAAGCAGGTTATATATATTTTCTATTCCACACTAGTGTTTTTAGGATAGGAGGTTTTTATGATCTATGATTATTATTATTCTATTTTGATGTGAGGGGATCTTCTGTGATACCACAACCATCCCTGATCAGAGGATGGAATAACATCGCCCTCCTTCGGGGACCTAACCAGCCGTCTGTCAGGTGATATAATACAATTGCGAAGTTAGCATTCTCCTCTAAAGCATGTTGAGCTGCCTGATCATGTTGATTTAGATCCAGTTCCAGATTTAGGTGACCCAGAGGAAGAATGTCCATGCCTTCAACCTTCTAGTGTTGGTGGTGTCACATGGTTGGGAAAGTCCCGGCTAGTGGGTGAACCTCGAATTGGGAGAAAACTTGGGGAAAATCTCACTGTGTACTTACATAATTACATTTAAGCTGCATAGCAAAACAAACATAACAACTCTTGACTTCTAATGGTTCCAAAACACCACAGGCATGTCTTGGCTATAACAGGTCGATAACCACGACTCTTATATAGACTATAGAGACAGTGGAGAGGGAGGGTGGCGCGAGAGAGAGAGATGGGGAGAGAAAGTGGATAAGACAGAGTGAGATGGAGAAGAGAGATAGAATTACTGAGAGAATTGGAGAAGAGGATTATAGAAGCTGGATCTTGAAAAAAAGAGTAAAGATGAGGACATGGATACAAACGAAGAAAGAGAGAAGGAAAAAGGACAAAGGACAGAGGAGGGAGGGAGGGAAAGATGAAGTTAGAGAGCCAATCTGAAAGACTGCAGAGAGAAAGAGACTGAAACTGAGAGAGAATGTGATAGACGTGAGGAAAAGGGCAGGAGAGGAGAAAGCATGCAACTGAGTAACTGAGATAGTGAGTGAGTAGAGAGAGTGACTGATGTGTCCTAGTTTGAGTCATGGTGGTTACAGATCCCAAAGGAGGGCTACAGAAAGTGTGTGTGTGTGTGTGTGTGTGTCTGAGAGAGAGAGAGATAGAGAGAGAGAGAGAGAGAGAGAGAGAGAGAGAGAGAGAGAGAGAGAGAGAGAGAGCGCGATAGGATAGACATCAAGAAAGAGAGGG
>JBBPDC010001935.1:0-12071 GCA_037974485.1 Hemigrammopetersius urotaenia | reverse complement strand
TATGTGCGCGTGTGTGTGTGTGTGTGTGTGTGTGTGTGTGTGTTTCCAATAAGCTCCTGGATTTTACACAAGTAGACTAGTCATGTTGGATTTTTTGTTTCTTTATTGTTCTGTCATCTGGATACATCTATCATCAACAACATAAGAATCATCTGGATGTATCAAGTCAAGTCAAATAGATATTTTATTGTCATTTCTACCATATACCCAGTACATAGTAAGAATGAAACAACGTTGAAACAAACTGCCTTGGGCTTCAAATTGTGCGTAGAAGTTCAGCACATCTGGAAGGGAGGCCTTACTATCACAGGCAGGTGGAGATGCCCTGTAGTTGGTGTTGGCCTGGATGCCCTGCCACATGCGCCATACATCCCCAGTGTCTTTGAAGTGTCTGTGGATTCTTTATGCGTGTGCGCACTTTGCAGCTGATGGTGCTGGACAGGTTGGCCCTTGCTGTTTTCAGGGCAGCCTGGTCACCTGATTTGAAGGTGGTATCTCGGGTTCTCAGTAGTGCGCGCACCTCTGCAGTCATCCACGGCTTCTGTTTGGAGCTTGTGGTGATGTTCTTGGAGACTGTGACATCATCAATGCACTTGCTGATGTAGCCAGTGACTTGATGCTGTGTACTCCCCCAGGTTGGTAGGGCCCCTCTAGATTGCAGCCTCCATGAACATGTCCCAGTCAGTCCTGAAGAGCAGAGATTGCTCCAGGGGGCCAGATCTTTGTCTGCTTCTGGACGGGCCTGGCACATCTGACGAGCGGTCTGTAGACTGGGACGCACATGATGGACAAGTGATCAGAGAATCCGATATGGGGCCGGGGCTCAGCGCGGAACACGCTGGGGATGTTTGTGTAAACACAGTCCAGCGTGATCGCACCCCTAGTAGGAAAGTCTAAATGTTGGTAGAATTTGCGGAGAACTGACTTGAGGTTTGCCCATCAGGATATGAGTTTTGGAGCTGGCTGATGGCTCCATACAGTTCTGGTAGTGTGTTTGTGTTAGTGCTGGGTGGAATGTACACTGTGACTATGAGCACGGTGATGAATTCTCTCGATAAATAAAATGACCTACATTTAACAGACATAAGCTCCAGCAGCGGGGAGCAGTAACCCGAGATCAGCACAGTGTTCACGCACCAGTCCATGTTGATGTAAAACACAAAGCCCTCCTACCCTTGCTTTGTGGCTAAGATGAGCATCACAGACGCTTTGGAAAAAAAGCATGTTTCTAATAGCCGTAGCTGTCTCCGGAACGCTGTTGTTGAGCCATGTCTCAGCAAAAACATAAGCACAACAGTCTCTGAACTCACACTGGGTGGTTTGCTAACGTCAGATGAGGTCCAGTTTATTGTTCAGGGAGCGAACGTTGGTGAGTGTGATTCTTGTCCAGTCCCTGGTTATCTCCAAACTGGACTACTGCAACTGTAACCAAACCACTTCAGCTGATTTAGAACGCAGCTGCCAGGTTAGTGTTAAATGGTCCTAGGTTCACTCACTCCACACCTTTACTAAGGAACCTCCACTGGCTCCCTGTGGCTGCTCGTGTTAAGTTCAAATCCATAGCACTTGCATTCAAGGCCAGAAATGAACTTGCACCCCCATACATAGCAGCATTGATCAAACAATGTGTCACTTCTCATCCTCTCAGGGCTTCAAGCACGGCTTGTCTTGAGCCTCTGCTGCTCAAAGGAATATGGGAAACATGTCAAGACTCTTCAGGCAGTAAGAGAGCTGGGGCAGTGATGTTTTATTAAATATAGCATCATGGTAATGAAAGCAAGTGGCCAGTCTCACTCTGGAGGGGTATACGGGAATTTATTGACTTTCCAGATCATGCTCACTCTTACGCCCAGATAACATCCACTCTTGGCTTCTCGCCAATAAGAGCACTCATTTAAACATTCAAAACTCTACCGCTGCTTCAATGTCTCCTCCTTCCTAAATATTTTCCCAATAGATCAGATATTACTTACTCAGCATTATTATTCCTAATATAACACCCCTTGTTTAACCTGCTACTAGAAAACACCTCCTTCACCTTCTTCTTCAGCTGACTCTGCGAAGCTGTATTTAGATACAGCACATTGACTTATCTACACTCAAGCCACTCTGCATGAATTCTAATGGAAGAGGAAAAATACCTTATTAATCTTATATGTATCATTAATATCTCTGTCAAGAGCAGCACGGATCCTCCATCTCATTGCCACAGTCCAGATATTAAGTTTGCTCCTGTCCAGGAGCCACTAAGAGAACAGGATAAGAGGCCCTCCTTCCTGGTGGAGCCTCTACAGGTGCTTAGTCAGGGAAACAGGGCATACACACACACAGCCATGTCAAACTTCTAGCAGATTGTTAAGATTGTTTTATGGCCAAGGGGAAGAGTTGAAGCAGGTGTGGATGCATCATTGTGACCACGTTCAGCCATCCTTTTTCTCTATGAAGAAGAATCTAGCTGAAACAGTGGACGTGGACAGGCTAATTAAAGTCTGCCAGAGCCCCTTTGCGGTGGCTTTAGATAAGCTGAAGGCCTCAGCCAGGTCCTGATACTGGCTTGGTATTTCAACTGGAATATGAGATTTGGGGCTCTCTGTTGAAGTAGCATGAGCATGGAGCCTTGGTTTTTCTTGGCATGAAGGGGACCATGCCATGATCACAGCGGCCTGCCAATCTATCTTTGGGTTGTTTCAAATATGGCAGGCCCAATACCAACGAGGGGTAAGCTCATTGTAACTTTTCATGGTGGACCTTATTAATCGACTTAGTCACTGGTAAGGTCATTTTCACAAAGGGCTCTCCACTAACTAAGTGCCTAGTTAAGGCCCTAACTGTGATTGAGGTTGGTATATCCATGACAGGGAGGGACAGTGAGGACACGAGAGACTGAGAGATGAAGTTCCCAGCCAATCCAGAATCTAAAAGGGCAAAGAGAGAAATAGATACAGGATTTTGGACATTCTGACGAAACTGAGCAGAGCAGTAGTCGCTATCATTTCATTGGTTTCCCTCCACATCCCCCTTTTACGGGGCAACTGAAGATGCTGGAGACAGTAAATTCCTCTCAGTGAGAAACACCAGAAGTAGACCTCCTATGCTACCTCTGAAAATGTAAATGGAGCACCCCATGCATGAGAATACATATTAATAATGAATGGTATGCCTTGTCCACAATATAATTTGATAGATATATGACATTCTCATTTTTCCTTTCAGCTCTGGATGACCCAGCCCCAACTACACTCAAGCTACACTCATACTGTAAATGTATCCATGAAGTGAAGGTGTTTCAAGAAACTTTGTGTGTGCTTGTTTTTATGCACTTACTGACTGTAGGAGAAGTTGAGAACATCAGGCTAATCAACTGTATATTTTTGTATTTTGTATTATCTTTTATTCTCTCTTTTTGCAATGAGCATGCTAATAACTTAAATCTTATTGTACTGCTAATTGATGATAACTTTCATTGTTAGCAACATAAAATCCTTTAAGCTTAGAAAATTCTTATTATATACACTCCTAAAAATGGTTCCTACATCCCTCTTGGCTTTGATCTATGGTTCTAGGTAATAGAGGTGTGAACCTGTTTTTCTGCATCATGCATGGATACAGCATTTTTTATCTTAACAACATAATAAAGTCAGGAGGAAATAGGGCATAGGGCATTTTCTCCATTTCTTAGCTTATTAATATATCATAGAAGAATAAAAGCAATTTTAGTACTTGTATGTGTGTCTAATGATAAATAGTGAAACTGATTTATAACAGGTTACTTTGGAGAAAAGCTGAAGAACCAGCTAGACCAAGTATTAGACCTGATAGTTTGTTTCTGGCAGCCATTTAGGAACTATAAGAAGGATCTGTTTTTCTGGCGTTGAGCAAGAGAACGTTATGCAACATCTAGTTTTTATTATATCCTCTGTGCTATCCTGAATCTTTTTAGGTTCTGTTTATCACTGGGGTCAGCAGTGTAGCCATGGAGGCTAAAACCATGTTTTTGAATAATCATACTCAAGTACAGCATGTACAAGGTAAATTAAGAGGTTTTCTAGTCTGTCTAATCAAACTGAGTGATCAGTGGTGTCAAATGCTACACTAAAATCAAGAAAAAAACAGCATGGATACAAGTACTTTGTCAGCAGACAGTTAAATATTATTTACTGGTTTTGCTAGGGTTGGTTCTCTGCTGTGATTAGGACAGAAACCAGAATGGATTTTTTTATACATGCAGTTCTTATGCAGAAGCAAACATAACAAGACTTTTTAATGCTTCCCATAACTGGCCAGGGCTTTCTCTCAATCCAAGATGGCGTGTGGCTGGCTTGCCGCTTGGCTCTGCACTTTTAAATCTCCCTTGTGTGTTTAATTGGTTTTATGAGGACCACTATCTCTATGCTTGTGTATAGGATTATTAAGGATCAAAGCTTTTATGAATACTTGTACAGCTGAAAATAGTGAAAAATCAAACAGCCTATGTGCCCCTTTCCAGGCGGATGTGCCCGAGTACCTGTGTCGAATTGAGGCCCTGATGGGAAAGAAGCGGCAACGCCGTGGAGTGCAAGGTGGTCGGCTAGTCAAGTTAGAAGCCATGCTAATGGTGTCCCCAGAGTTGCTGGGCTCACCAGGAAACATTCCGCAAGATCTTCTGGCCTGTTTTCATTCATTTGAATCCCGATGCAACCTGGCTCCTCTGCGTGCCTGGCTGATCCCGTTGTCCTCACTGGACACGTATTCAGGCTCCAGGTGGTGTTAGCCTCAGAAATCTGAGGCCGCTGGCTCAGTGTATTCCTATAGCAGAGGACTCATCGTTCCTAAAATGAGTGCTTGTAAACGCCAGATCTGAGATGAACAAGACTTTTATTCTTCAAGATTATTTCACAGCGAAGAGCTTGGATTTACTGTTCACCACGGAAACATGGATTAATGCGTGTAAGTCCAGCACCTTTTTGGAACTCTTGCCTCCCTCCTGCACAGTGATAAACAAACCGAGAGCTACCAGTCATGGTGGAGCTGTAGCTACTGTCCTGAAGAACAGTATGTGCTTTCAACCGCTCTCTGAAATGACTTTTTTGTCTTTTGAACTAAGCTATTTCACGTTACAGCGAAAGGAACCAGTCTTGTGCGCGCAGAGCTGCAGACCGCCTATGCATAACAAGAACAAGAGTTGCTGACATATTATGATAGGATTTTAATAGCTGGTGATTTTAAAGTACATGTCTACTGTCCATCTAAACCCATGTCCAGAGAGATTTTAGATGTAATTGAAGGTTTTAACCTGAAACAACATGTAACAGGGGCCACTCAGATCCACGGCCACACGCTTGATCTTGTCCTTTTGTATAATTTGCGCAATGAAAATGTGTCAGTTGGCGATGCTGTTATCTTGGATCACTGTCTTATTGTGTTTGATATGAAATTGAATAATTGTATGAACCAGCATACTCCTGCCCGCCTACGCCATTCTCTTAAACCTGATACAGAGGCTTGGTTTTCATTTTTGTTTTTGACTGTGGTAAACGATAAGGCTGCTCCTGTACTGGACACATGGCCAGTTTAATTCCACATGTTGTGAAGTGTTTGATTGTGTTGCGCCGTGTAAAACTGTACATGCCAAACTGGAGCCGTAGCTATATGATTTAACGTGTGAAGACAGATGCGTGTGTAGAAGGGCTGAACACAAGTGGAAGTCAGATGGGCTTCACGTGTCATATGAATCCTAAAGGGAAGTTGGCATATTGTACATATCAAAAGACTGTGAGAGCTGAAAAGAACAAATATTTAGCTGACGTGGTGTCTAAAAATGTCTCTAATCCCCATGTTCTTTTTAAAGTCATAGGCTTTGTACTCTATCTTGTACAGTCCATGGTAAAAGATTCCCCAGGAGCCTGTGGGGTGGAGGTAGCTCAGTGGGTAGGATACTTGCCTCCAGACCAAGAGGTCATGGGTTCGAATCCTAGCTCCAGAGAGGTAGGTAGGGAATGGAAGTCGCTTTGGATAAAAGCGTCTGGTAAATGATTCTTTTCTCTCATTTTTATTGATAAAGTGATCACAATTAGGTCTAATATTGTGATTGCTCTGTCCAGTCCATTCCCTTATATGGCCTGCTTTTTCACTTTTAGCAATTTTGAGCCAGTTTCCTTTGAATGTCTCTCCGATGTGGTCAATAAACTTACTTACTTTTTAAGGAGGTGTGGACTACCATAGGCCCTATTGTTCAGGAAATTATAAACAGTTGCCTTATTTCTGGTGTCTCGGTTCTGCAAAGAGGCTGTAATTGAACCTGTATGGAAAAATCAGGCATGGATACTACAGAGGCATCAAGCTATAGGCCAATCTCCAAACTTCCCCTAATGGCGAAGATTTTGGAAAAATCTGTTCTTCTTTAGTCATTTATAGAAGCATGTTCTATTTTTGATGTCTTCCAATCAGTCTACAAAGCTTTTCATAGCACTCAGTCTGCTATTTTAAATGTTTTTAATTACCTGGTTTTAACAACAAATTGTGGTGATTCTGCCATTTTAGTGCTTCTAGACTTGACTGCTGCTTTTGACACAGTGGACCATGTAACTCTTTTAAATCACTTAGAAAACTGTGTGGGTGTCTCTGCGCCTCTTCACTTTGGAGTGCCAATTTTGGCACCTGTTCTTTTTGCGCTGTACCACCTCCCTCTTAGCCTCATCTTTAAGAAACACGGCATACAGAATCATCTCTATGCAAATGACTGTCAGATCTATCTGCCCCCTTTCACCCCTCTTGGACTGTCTCAGTGACGTCAAGGCTTGATTGGCCCACAACTTTCTATGTCTCAATGAGGGCAAAACGGAGATGATTATCTTTGGGACCAGAGACTCCCAAATGGTCACCAACCTTGGCGTCAGTATAGACAGTGATTTTAAATTTGACAAGCAAGTGAACACCGTTATTAAATCTGTATTTTTTATCATGTTAGGCTTTTAGACAAACCTTTCTTATCCTCAAAAACTTTTGAACAAGTTATTTACGATTTTATATCTTCATGACTAGACTACTGTAACGCACTTTATTCTGGAATCACTCATTATGCTTACAGTTAGTTCAAAACTCAGGAGCACATCTTTTAACTGGGAGCAAAACATGAATATATCACCCCAATTTTAGCGTCTTTGCACTGGCTCCCGGGGCAGTTTAGAATTGATTTTAAGATTTTATTATTTGTGTTTAAAGCTTTGGATGGACTGGCCCCTCAGTACATTACAGACCTCATCCAAATGTGTGCACATGCTCTGAGGTCTGAGGGCCAGCTCCAGCTCATGGTGCCTAAGACTAGACTTAAATCTAGGGGGAACAGGGCCTTCTCTGTGGTCGGTCCTTTTTTATGACACTAGTGATACTAAAGTGTGTTTTTCATTTTATTCCTGTTTTTATAGTATATTCTTTGTGCAGCACTTTGGAAATGGTTTCAGTTGTTAAAATGTGCTATATAAATAAAATTGGATTGGATTCTCTTAAAAATTATCTAAAATTTTAGATTGGAAATAGGTCAGTAATGTGAGTGCCTGAATTGAACAAAATTTTATTTCTTTAACAGAGGCTTAATAGCTGCTAGCTTTTTGGTAAATAACCAGTACTAAACCAGGAATGTATTACTGATAGAAGAGGCCTGATTATTACTGTTTGCATCAGCTGTACTCAGCAGCAACCATGGTGGAGTAAATCTTCAACTGAATTTCTTGTCTAATGACTTCAATTTTATTGTTAAATAAGTCATTTAACATCATCACTACAATAGTTTTTGGGTACCGGTCATTCTGTATCTCCCAGGTTCATAATTAGTACCATAGCACAGCCTAGTGGTTAGGGCATTCGCCCTGCGATCAGAAAGCCCGGGTTTGATTCCCAAGACTGCTAGGCACCGCTGAGGTACCCTGAGCAAGGTACCGTCCCCACACACTGCACCCCGGGCACAGTGTTCCTGGCTGCCCCCTGCTTCACTTGGTGAATGGGTTAAATGCAGAGATTGAATTTCGTACTGCACACACGCTGTGGTGTGTTCATGTATGACCGAATGTTCACTTTACTTTTAGTTAATTTATGAAGTTTGAACTATTCAGTGAGAGATGTTAGATAGGCTGCATGTGTAGCATTAAGTGCTCAGCTGTAGTCTCTAAGTTTCTTGTTCCTGGTATACTGGAAAGATTGCAGCTTCGCTAATCACCATTTACACCAACAATCACACCAAATTAAGAGTTTATTTATTTATTTATTTAGAGCACCTCTGATTATTATGCCAAGCTTTTTATGCTTTAAAGGTCATCATTATCTACTGTGGATCGAAGAGAGTTCTCTAAGTATTCATTTATCCAAGTCCGCTGGACTTGATGAAAAGCCTGATACAGTTTATAAATCTGGGATGGTTTCAATAAAACTAAGAGTTGTGGAGGATATTATTATGTTTTCATCTAGCTTACACCTGGATGTGTCCTTGATTTGAGTGGTTTGACAAGGGAACGTTTGGATGTTGTTGGTCAAATTTCTCAGAATGCATTTTGAAGAATTTCTGCCATTGGTCCATTTGTAGACATTCATCAAGAATATCGTTTTTATTAATATTTTAATATATTTAATAGTAAAAGAACACAGACAGTTGTGTATTTTATTGCTAATATTAAGTCAGGCAAAAATGCAGGGTTTAAGACTTCAGTGTGTATTTGTATATCACTAGAAAACACTGGACAGGTATGTGCTACTAATAAGACCTACCCTGTGCAAGTCAAGTCAAAGACAAAATATACTTCATTTAAGCCATATACATATATACAGTAAGATGAAATGTCTCCAGATTTCCCAGTGTACAAAAGACACAAAATACACATTAAATTCAGTTGAATTCAATTTTATTTATACAGCATTTTTTACAACCAGGTTGTCACAAAACACCTTTACAAAGTCCAGGTCCAAGCCCCTAGCGAGTAAGCCAAAGGTGACAGAGGCGAGGAAAATTCTGTTAGCTGGAGGAAGAAACCCGTCCTCCTCAGGTCGAACCAGAGAGAAAGGAACAATAATAATAATAAATGAATAACAAAAGAAAGCTTTAATGAACAATATTATTGGCAGATATTCGGAGAGGATATATTTTGGAGGAGTGCAAGGTAAGACTCCGGCATCTCTAGCTAGAGCCTTCTAGCTCAGAAGGGCAGAACCGAGAGGTATGATGGGTATGAGAGCGCGCTGGGACACGGACACCGACACCTCCACTCAACTGTCACAAGTGAACATGAGGAGTGGTGAGGCAACAACACCAGTGTCCCAGTTTACTTGAATTCTCTGTGCCCACCGCCACCCGGCTCTACACCTTCCATCTAACAGGAGAAATTAAATACAAAAAGCCTGACTAAACAAGTATGTTTTCAGTCTGGACTTAAAAACATACTGTGTCTGAGTGCCAAATGTTTGGTGTAGAATTCCAGAGCTTGGGGTCTATATAGGAGAATGCCCTTTCCCCTGAAGAACCGTTCATAAATTCTAAGTACAAGTAATTAGTCATCACCTTGAGAACTGAGTGACTGCAGAGGCTTATAGTAAGAGGTAGGCATTATATGTCATTAGTAGAATTTAGTAGTCAATATGAAATTTAATCTAAAGCCATTGAAGTCAAATTTCCTAAAGTGAGCACTCTAGCTGCCGCATTCTGTGTATCGTCTGTGTAGCAGTGGAAGCTAATCCCGTGTATCCGAACAATCATCCCTAAGGGTAGCATTTTACAAAGTAAATAACAGAGGTTCTAAAACAGAACCTTGAGGGACACCATATTTTATTTTGATGGGTGCTGAAGATTCCCTGTTAACTTTTACAAACTGATAGCGGTTGGTCAGATATGTTCTAAACCAGGATAAGGCAGTTCCAGTGATTCCGACAAGGTTGTGTAGTCTGTCAAGTAAAACAGCATGGTCAATCATGTTGAATGCCGCACTAAGGTCGAGCAGAACCAGCAGAGAGACAAATTCTTTGTCAGCAGACATTAAAAGATCGTTTACTATCTTTACTATGGCTGTTTCTGTGCTATTGAAATTTTTCATATATACGGTTTTTGTGTAGTAATGAATATAACTGGTGGGCCATGACTTTTTCTAAAATCTTAGATAGAACTGGAAGGTTAGAGACAGCTCGATAGTTTGAGAGCTCGCAAGGATCAAGGTGCACAACAGTGGTTCAATACATTCTAATTTAAAGGATTTCAGTATATAACCAATACTAAGTGGATCTATAAATTAACTATACTACACTTGAACTTAAAAGGATAACATGTAAACACAAAGGTGGAATGTGTAATGTCACGGTTCTTACCAGGGACAGTTCCCCACTGCGACCACCAGGGGTCGCCAACCGACCATGAACTGTCTGTGAACTTATTTTTGTCCCTGATTTCCCTCACCTTGTTTTCCTCCTTCACCTGAATGTATTTGCCTTCTTGATTATTTCTGGTTCCCTATTGGTTTGTTTTGTGCTACCTCCTGCATTTATAGTTTTCTCCCCTTCAGTTCAGTATGCTTGCATACACTCACACCATCCTTATTATGTTCCTGTCTCCAACCCTACTCTGCCTCCTTAGTTCATCTTTCTCTGTAGATTCCTGTCTTTGCACTTGTAAATAAAGCTCTTTGATTGCACTATGGATGTCTGCACCTGTGCTTCTTCATCTCCTCATTCCAGATAGGACATAGCCGTGACAGAATGCAAGCATCCCAGGCACGCATTAAATCGTCCTTCTGGATTTACCGAGTGGGACTTTGTGACGATCGACGAGACCGGAGTTGAGTCATTCGACCTCCGAGGATTCTTCGCGAGCCGTCCTGTCGTCTACTCATCCGAGGTGGATTGTCTATCGGACTCTTTCTCGGAGGACGAGGAAGAGGAGCTTCTCCGCAGCTGGTATGACCCTTCTGATCGTTGTCCGTATCTGGACTCCGATGAAGAGGAATTCACCTATGGCTGGAGTGGACGCCCGGAAGATCCCCGGTAAAGATGGCTCTCAAAGATGTTTTTCCCAAACACTACCAAGCTCCCAAAAAACATAGAAACCACAAGAAGCTCCCCCTCGTTACCACCTGCTTCAGATCATCTCAAGCCTCTTCCGATGTTAGAATCTCCTAAAGCTGATCAGCTTGTAACCTTTTCCTCTACTCCCTTACAGTCTCAGGTTAATACTAAACCCCTTCAGAACAGTTTCCTTCCCCTTGGTCACAATTTTCACCACCCCGATCATGATCAACCAGTCCAACCCTGTTATAATACACACCTCCCTGATCAGACGAACTTTTCGCAGTTTTCTTTAGGACGACCCAATTTCACACAGCCCAGTTTCACTCACTGTGTTTACCCCCAGCTCAGTTCTCCCTACTCCTATCATGAATCTCTTAGTTCGGCTCATTCCAGCTCCATTCCATTTCCCTCTCCTCAGTACAGCTCTCCCCATTTCAATCAGAACCACCTTAATTCTGCTCAGCCCAGCACTAATCACTTTGTGTCTCCACAGCTCAATTCTCCCTATTCCATTTCTAATTATCTTAGTTGTACTCAACCCAGTGCCACTCACTTTGTTTCCCCCAATTCAGCTCTTTCTATTCCAATTATGAATCTCTTAGTTCAGCTCCAGTCTATCCTGCCCAGTTCAGCTCCAGTCTATCCTGCCCAGTCCAGTTCAGCTCCAGTCTATCCTGCCCAGTCCAGTGTAGCTCCAGTCTATCCTGCCCAGTCCAGTGTAGCTCCAGTCTATCCTGCCCAGTCCAGTTTAGCTCCAATCTATCCTGCCCAGTCCAGTTCAGCTCCAGTCTATCCTGCCCAGTCTAGTTCAGCTCCAGTTTATCCTGCCCAGTCTAGTTCAGCCCCAGTCTATCCTGCCCAGTCCAGTTCAGCTCCAGTTTATCCAGTCCAGTCCAGTTCAGCTCCAGTCTATCCAGCCCAGTCCAGTTCAGCTCCAGTTTATCCAGACCAGTCCAGTTCAGCTCCAGTCTATCCAGACCAGTCCAGTTCAGCTCCAGTCTATCCTGCCCAGTCCAGTTCAGCTCCAGTCTATCCTGCCCAGTCCAGTTCAGCTC
>JBBPDC010001907.1:0-14114 GCA_037974485.1 Hemigrammopetersius urotaenia | reverse complement strand
ATTTAAACCTCGGGTTAATATTTACATTTTCTTTAAGGGTAATGTATTAAACTGAGTTCCAAATGAAATTAAAGTGACAGGGAGAACATTTGGAGGCATATTTATGGTTTACACTATAAAAACAGGCATTGGGATCATATTTTTTTTGGGGGGGGGGCATTTTAATCTAGATTAATCTAGATTAATCTCAAGATTACAATGAGATTAATATAGATTAAAAAAATTAATCTATGCCCACCTCTAATACACACACATACACACACACAATATACTATTGGGACTTTATGAAAGGCTTTCCACAAGATTTTTATTGTTTCTGTGGGAATTTGTACCCATTCACAATCTCCATTCCACCATTCCAGTTCATCCATATGTGTTGAATGGAGTAAAGGTCTTACACACCAAACTCATTCATGCTGGAATAGAAAAGGTTCTCCCCCAAATTGTGTCTTGGTATGCTGAAGCATTAAAACTGAAGCATTAAAACTGCCCTTCACTGGAAGTAAGGGGCCTAGTCCAAACCATGAAAAACATTTTAGTCCATATAATGTACCTTGCTTGTTTAATGTATTGTCTGCAGTGTCTATATTGTGATGAATCACATCCATTACACCAGCTTGTGAAGCAACATGTGTAGTGTGGGATCATCAGCAACTCACACAACACCAGCAGGCCAACATTCCAAATAGGGAAGCAGCATTTAGACTTGTGCCTGACTTTTTTAAAAGGTATAGATTATCTATTAATCTAAATGTGTCAGCTGAAAAAAATCTAATAGAAATTGAATCAGCCTACCACATCACCTTGATCAACATTCTACACTGCAAATTCTGTACTGGTCCTGATACCAAAATAAATGGATAAGATACACCTGATCTATTCCTAGTTAGTTATTTTTCTTCATTAATTCAGAAGAGAGAAACACAATGCTCCTCTGGCTAAGATCCTGTACAATATAGGTTTATTTTTTCTATTATGCTATTTTCACAGACCAGCCTTTGGATGGCCTGTGCCCTATTTAGTAGCTAGACGAATTCTTCAGCCTTCAAATAGTAATGCAAAATATCAATCAAATCTATCAAATAAGCCTTACCTTAAAAAATGAGCTGACTTTCCTGTGCTTTCCTACCTGTCACCCACACTGTCCTGCTTAATACTAAGCCTGTATGACAAAGAATATCACAGGCTGCACCATCTCTTAATCCCAATCACACTTTTTGGCTTCAAAACACAGTGGATATCTCCTCTCCTTTTGGTTACGTTGACTCTGTAAATGAAATCTGAGTTCAGTGATGTCATATATATGAACTAAAACAACAGCCTTCAGCTTGTATGGATTTTACTGTAATATTGTTCAATTCTCCTGTATTCCTGAGTGAAAATAATGGATGCATATTCTAAAAGCTTATATCAAAAAGGCAAAATGCTAAACCAAAACCACACAAATGACTGTTAAAATGAATTAATAAACTCTTTATTGATGTCAGAACATAACTCCACAATTAATCCTGAATTGTCTCACTGCTAATGACTGCCAAGCCAACTTTGGAAATAAAAAGTGTGCTGTCTGCTATAGCTAAAATGAGTTAGAATTAGTTCATTTGAATCTTAGGTAATATAAATATAGCTTTAGATATTTCATGTTGGTAAATGGTAACTTAAGGTAAAGGTTAGAGACTAACTATTGTTAGCCAGAGAATCTAATTTATGAACTGAAGGTTAGCTATCTTCAGTTCATAAATTAGATGAACACTTTACTTTCTATCCTTTTTTTGTGCATCCCAAAGGTGTACAATATATGATCATGTAGGAGGTATATTATAGTATAGTATATATATATCGCATATTCCCCCCATTTCCTGTTTATTATAGACCAGACAATTTTCTGATTCACAATTCAAAATGAATTTCAATAAAACATTTCAGCATCTGCCCATTAGCTTCAAAGACAAAAGAGCAATTAAGGCAGAAGACACAAAAGATGCATATACAACGCGTAGCAAGTCGGCAGTCACAAATAAGCCAATATGAATATTATAACTGCAGAGAAGAGATAAAATACAAAGACGTGATTAAAGCCATGGCTCTGTATTCTAGCCTTTCCATCATCAACACTCATACAGGCTCATTTGTGACAGTTTATTTGCTACTTGTTATACATGCATCTTTAGTGTCTTCTGCCTTATAGCTTCACTGGCTCTGACTAGTCAGGAAGAGTAATCTGTCTTTGATTCACTACAGACAGAAATGGACTCTGCACCTGTGAGTGTGTTTGTGTGTTTTGTGTTTTGAGTGCTGAGTGATGAATCATTATTGTTGCACCTGCAGGAAGGAGGTCTCTTAGTTCAGACTGAAGAGAACTCCAGATTTTTAACAACACACAGGGTATCAGTGTGTGCAGGTGTATCGACTATATACACAATATGGACAAAAGTATGGGGACGGCTGACCATTACACCAACAGGGACTTTAATGACATTGCATGCAAATACACAGACTTTAATATGGAGCTGGACAGCCTTTGCAGCTATAACAGCTTCCACTCTTCTTTTCTGTGGGAATTTGAGCTAATTCATTCTGTAGAGCATTTAGACGGTCAGGCATTGAAGTTTGATGAGAAGGCCTGGCTCACAATCTCCATTCCACTTCATCCCAAGGTGTTGGATGGTGCTGAGGCCAGGGCTCTGTGAGGGACAGTCAAGTTCTTCCACACCAAACTCATCCAACCATGTTTTTATGGACCTCGCTTTGTGCACTGGGGCATAATCATGCTGGAATAGAAAAGGTTCTTCCACAAACTGTGTCCACAATGTTGGAAGCATGACGTTGACCAAAAGGAGGTCAGACAGATATGGGGTGAGGTTCCTTGAAAGTTAACGGAAGGATTTTGAATTCAATGACGGGGTGGGATCTGATAATGATGCGGGCGGCTGAATTCTGGACCAACTGAAGCTTATGAAGAGATTTTTGAGAAAGACCAAAGAGGAGGAGGGAATTACAGTAATCTAGGTGAGAAGTGACAAGACTATGGACAAGAATAGCCGTAGACTGGGCTGTATAGGTTAGGCGGAGACGATTTATATTGCATAGATGGAAGAATCCAGACCAGGTAATGTTATTGAAATGGGATTGGAAAGAAAGAATACTGTCAAGGATGACACCCAGACTCTTAACCTGTGAGGAGGGGGAAACGGAGCAATTGTCAATAAGGAGAGAGAAACTGTCAGTTTTGGATAGTGTAGATTTGGTACCAATGAGAAGAACCTCAGCTTTGTCACTGTTTAATTTGAGGAAAAACAGGTTTTTATTTTAGTCAGGCAGTAAGGGAGGAGGGCAGGAGGTTGGAAGTGGGTTTACTGGTAAGGTAGAGCTGGGTGTCATTAGCTTAACAGTGGAAACTGATGTTAAATGTGTGAAAGATACTGCCAAGAGGAAGGAGATGAATAATGAAGAGGAGGGGCCCCAGGAGAGATCCCTGGGTACACCAGAAGTAACAGGGGACGGCTGGGATGAGAAAGATTTGAGCTGAATGAACTGAGTGCGACAGGAGAGATAAGATTTGAACCAGTCTAAGGGGGTGTGAGTGATACTAATGGAGGATAATCTATTGAGGAGGGTGTGACGAATGGTGTCAAAGGCCGCACTTAGATCAAGGAGAATGAGGATGGTGAGTAAACCGGAATCCACTGCTACGAGGAGGTCATTGGTAACTTTTATGAGGGCAGTTTCGGTGCTATGAAGGGGGTGAAAACCTGACTGGAACTGGACAAAGATTGCGATAACTGCTGACAATACTCTCTTAATTTCCAAATAAAAATATTGTTATTTAAAGCATAATTTTAGAGGGAATGACAAAACATTAAAATGAGAGAAATTAT
Source organism: Hemigrammopetersius urotaenia (assembly GCA_037974485.1). Taxonomy (NCBI): domain Eukaryota; kingdom Metazoa; phylum Chordata; class Actinopteri; order Characiformes; family Alestidae; genus Hemigrammopetersius; species Hemigrammopetersius urotaenia. The sequence continues at coordinate 10,236 of JBBPDC010001907.1, read as the reverse complement.
TGCAGAAAACAAATTCTCACTCTTAAACAGAATGGCAATAATTACCTTGGACCTATTTCTAATAGTGTTTGCCATCCAACTGGTCACATTGCAAGAAGAGAGTGTTGATTACAGTAGTGTTTTTATACTTTTCTTTCTTTAAACTTTTCCTATATAATGGTAAGATCTAAAAATCGTATAAATTGGAGTTTATATGGTATCCTGTGGAATATACACGTCCCAACAGCTGTCTGACTGTCTGAGACAGCTGCTTCCACCTTGTGGTCCATGTTGAAATGACGCCTGAATTGTGTTAAGACACACCGTGTAAAATTAATGAAGACTAAGATTTTTTTCCTCCTGAGCGTGGACTGGCGATATTGCTTACAACAGCTTTCTATTTTTTCTCCCCAAATTATGAACAAAAAACCGGCGTTCGTTTGAGGATAGCCACACGACATGGTCAAAAGTATTGGGACACACATCTTAATGATAGATTTCAGGTTGCCCCTACTTCCAGTGAACGGTAATATTAGTGCGTCAGCACACCAAGACATTTTAGACGCCATGCTTTGCAGATACAGTTTGGGGAACAATATTTTCTATTCCAGCATGACTGTGCCCCAGTGTACAAATCAAGCTCCATAAACACATTTCTAGGTGAGTTCATGGAAGAACTTGACCGGCCCACGCAGATCCCTGACCTTAGCACCATCCAACACCTTTGGGATGAACTGGAACAAAGATTGTGAACCAGGCCTTCTCGTACAACATCAGCTCCTGACCTCCCCACAGAAACACTTAATTGTGGAACAACTCATAATTGTGGAAAGCTTTCCAAGAAGAGCGCAAGCTCTTATAGCTGCAAAAGGGAACCAACTCTATATTAAAGTTTACGTATTTGAATACAATGTCATCAAAGTTGGTGTAACGGTCAGACGTCCCAATGCTTTTGTTCATATAGTGTATGTATGTGTCTATGAATGTATTTATTCATTTATGACATTTTTATGCCAGGGGGCTCCTCAGGACATTTGTTTCCATAATTTCTGTTCTACCCAGTATATGACAAAAAAAGTTATTGATTTGGGGAATATTTCTTTTAATTTCAGAAAGTGCCTCATGAAACAAACCAACAAGCATTTATAAACAATAGACAGGTTTTGGGCAGTGGGGCGCTGGCTACTGAGCTACTGAGTGCTGCATAGTGCAATTACAGCAAAAACATAGTAATTGCAGCCACCTGGGACAACTTTTCAACCACCTAATTATTATAGTAACACCCTAGCAATCAAATGGAACATCTTAACACCTGTCTGTAACAAACACTATCCAAACAACCATCAATAATCTGGCATCAATTTGGGATTACAAAGCAACCACCAAGTAGAGACAGAGGATCCACATGCCATGGCAACCACTTTGAACACCATGGTAACCACTCAAAATACTTCAGGAGACTGCATAGCAACACATTAGCAACCATAACAGATAACGCAAAAACTGCGTTACCACAGCAACCACCTTGTAACACCTTAGCAACCATATACAACATCAACATCAACTATCTAGCAACTTTGTTTCAACTGGTTTGTGCTATGTTGGACTGCAAGAACAGAATTTTTCAAATCGTTCTGCTTCGAAAAAATTGTTGATTTTTATTCCTTTTCTGAGGAGAATGTCTGTTCTACACAATCAGCTCAGTGATTGCTTACAAGGCCAATAAATCAGTGAAACTTGGATAATTCTCAGGTCATTTTAATGACCGTCCATTATATTTTGGTTGGTCCCTAGTCCCACCCTCTCCTTTAAGGTGCAATCAGGTTTGTTTCACTGACAGGTTTTTGCATCAATACTTTTTCCCAGTTTCTTACAGAGTGTGTAATCCTGTCAGTGCTATTTGAGGGTCTGGTATTTAGAATGACAAGAGTCTCTAGGCATGACATACAGAAACTGCTAAACTGGGAGACAGTGGTATTTAAGATAAGAGACCAAACATTTGAGGAATTCTGAACCAAAGTCAGAAGCAATGAACAGCATTCCCTTATCACTGTTCTTTTTGTCCTGGTGGCTTTGTGATGTTCTGATACCTCCAGAAATGCTATGAAGGTTCAGTGGCATCCGGTGACTATTGGTCTGCAAAAATGCATAATCATAACAGCATGTAGTAAGAGCATTTGTTCATGAACTGAATCCGAATCATGTGTGCTTTCACACAAACCTCCTTTGTTCATCACCCTCCAGCTAAATTAGCCATTTAATCTCTGAACTGCAGATGGTGCTATCTCCATTATGAAAGGGAATTCTGTCCTTCCAACAGTGACTCTTCAGGCCGGTATTACGCTGAGCTCATAAAAGACCTTGTTAATTCCACATTTTCTGAAAAACAGAGAAAGTCATAACATTATTGTGCTTGCTTTGTCTTTACTATGATACCATAACGACTGAACTCAGAAATCTCAAGCCACAATATCAACTGGCTGTTTGGACAAACTGATATTCTTAAAATCCCCAGTCAGCAAGTCATCACGAATCAGGGATCATAAGACATTTTTCTTTCATACACACGCTATTAAGGACCGTCCCTGAAATATCGTCTCTGAGCACTCTTCTTGGGCTGGTAGGATTTAGAGTTGAGATATGATTAAATTCGTTAGTATTATTTTTTCAGTAGTACAGAGTGATGTAATCAAAAATCTGAAGTTGTTTTAGGGACATCATTACATTTCCAAAATCAGAAAACTTTCTTGATCTCCATAACATGAGCAATTTCCTCTGTGATCAATAAGGCTTTCTGATTCTGATACTGGTACACTAACTAACAAGGCAAGAAGGTCCATTTTGTTCTTAGGTTGACTTAAACCTGGAAGTAAGTGTTTGTGCAGTTGTTTTAAAAATTTGTGATAAAATTCACCATGTTGAAGTGTAATGTAAAAAAAACCAATGAGAATGAAAACAAACTTCATGCTTCTAAAGTTATGCAGTGCCTAATCACATTGACTAGCTTTTTTTAGTTTTTGGACCAACCCTTGCGTTTCTCAGTTACTAATGTACCTCTCTATCTGCTGCCTTAAGCATGGCTGACAAACAGAGTTTTTGATATTAGTTGTTAATATTGTAAACCACTATGCTAAAATAAAACCTCGTCATTCAGGACCTCCATCTGCAATGTTGATTTAAGCCTCCAATCTGTTGTTCTAGCAGCACCACCTTGAGGCCTATAAATAGACCTTATGTCCAGCAGGGGAAAGAAGCAATAAATCCATTCCACAAACAAGCTTTATATTGTAAATGATGATGTGACTTTAACCTTATTTACCCAGTAAATGACTTAGAAATGCAAAAATCTCTTTATTGTGAGCTTTTTAGAACAAACAGAAATTACAATTAAGTGTTCAGGACTGTTTATATATTAGTTATACTTGTATAAGAGATTTACATGCTCTTACATTCTGGTCTCTGGGAAGAAAATGATGCAGTAAGCCCTCAGTGAATAAATTATGTGTGGAGTTATGTGTTGTGAATAGGGTCTTCCTGGAAATACGGCTTAGAATTGCTGGGGTAAGCTATGCAACTGCCAGGAATTACCATTAGAAGACTAATAAATAATGGATGAACAGCATATTTCAGAAAACAAGCAAAACACACCAAAAATATAATGATGACGGGCCACTGAATACACCGTCATAAAAGATCATATATTACAATAGATAAAAAGTAACATATTTAGTACATGTGTGAAATATTGTCAAATTATGATGTTTTCTTTTTTCTAGGTATTACACTTTTCAGTAGCAACTCAATGACAATTTACTGCAGGTTGTATGTGTGTAACAGTGTACATGACAAATAAACATCTTGAGTTTTGATAAGGTTTATGGGAAAAAACTTGCTGTAGATTGTATTTAGTTCACAATTTTCTTCGCTGTTACTGGTGGGCAAGTATATGTTTCATGAATAATTAACTTATCATTTGAAAGTTCTGAACATTTTTACCTTCTTACAACCTGTTTTAGTCCACTGCGTCTTCTGCAACCCCCTGATCTGATTATCTTGATCCAATAATGAGTAGCTGAAAGATATTTAGCCAATATCCTATTTGTTACGTCATTCCACAAAACTCACCCACAAGTCCACAACAGTACAGATGCTGAGCTTATCACTGGTGAACATGTCCACTTCTGAGGAGCCTGGTCAGTTGAATTACACCTGAGGAGTGATGGCGAGTTCGTTGTATAATGTACGTGTATACGGTACTGTTGGTATAGTGTTTATTCTGTTTTTCATTTTTCTTGCTCTTGCTTTTGTACTGTCCACTTTCTGCCGTGACAATGCAAATTTCCCACCTATGGGACTAATAAAGGTTTATCTTATCTTATCTCTTATCTTGCTGAGACCAACCAAGGGCAACTGCTGTTTACAGCTGCGGCAGAGACTGTTGTCCCTGTTCCTGTTGTTTATAGACTACAGACTTTCAGCTGCTCTTCCAACAAAATTTACCTCTAAGGACTCTTAGCGGTACCAACTCTGTTAGCTGTAGATGACCTTCTTTTGTTATTTATCCTCATAAAGACTCTCTTTTTTTTCTCTCCAGGTCTCTTTTCTTTCTCTCTGAGGAGAATGGGTTCCCCTTTTGAGTCCTGGTTCCCCCTGAGGTTTCTTCCTCGAGCTGGGGGAGTTTTTCCATGCCTCTGTAGCCTTTTGTTTACTCACTAGGGACTCAGACCTGAACTCTGTAAAGTTGCTTTGTGACACATCTTTGTAAAAAGTGCAGTATTAATAAAATTGAATTGGATTGAATTCAATAGAGCTCTATTGGCCTTGCTCTCTCTGGATGGGCGGGATGGGCCCCTACCCTCTCAGCCAACTATCTGATAGTTAGTGTTCTCTTGCAAGCTGAGCTGGCCAATGACATTACTTAATCTACAGTTAGAAAAGATGCAGTAGCACTTCACATAACTACCCTTCACTCTTCCTGTGTTACATCCTATCAGGAATCTAATCACAGACTCTCAGTCATGACACCAAATCACTAGATCCAATTTAACTAAACCTTAATGACATGACTATGGTTCATGGGTATATATATATACCCCCGGTTTCCAGTAAACTAGCGTGCATACTAAGCGTATCTGTGTTTCTGGCTTAATCCTCAACCATGTTTTTCTCGATTCTAATCTAGCTCCTTTTGTTCTGTTTCTCATCAGATTTACCTTTCTGTAATTTGACCACTGTGCTACGACTCTCGGGCTTGATTCACTTGCCTGTCGATTCAGAAATGTTTACCATCAGGCTGAACTCTGGTTTTGGTTTTCTTTCACCTACTGGTAACAAAATTAATGTACAGTATTTGCTTGTTTTACTCTAATTTGAGTCTGTTCTGGTCAGTTCCTGACAACCATAGTGGGAGGCATCTTGTGATTAGAAGAGTTCTAGCTAGCAAGTAGATCTGGACAATGGGAAACTGGAAAAGCCCATCCCAAAAAAGAGCTCAGAAACACTGAGAGAAATAACCAATCATTACACTGATTTCTCAGTCTATTCAGGCATTAGCAAGAACATCAGGGTCAGTATAAAAGCCATTTGTTGAGTTTGTCAAACAAACTTGCTTTCTACATGCCTCAGATTTGCTGTGCTGATTTGAAAATTGGTCATGCTTGTCAGTACGTATATGTATATGTGTATTTATATGTTTGTGTGTGTGTCTGTGTGTGTGTGTGTTCTGCTGTGTCTTCTGTTATAAGCGCTGAGAGCCAGCAGAACTCTTAGTGACTCTGCTGGAAGCAGCGTATCCTAGCAACACCTCCAGAAAGTACAGTAGCGCTGCCTCTCATGGGCTCCGCTGATAATCAGCTCCAGTGTGTTCCATGTGGCCTTTGGTAAAAGATTTATGAGGCATAAATATGCATTTTAAATGCCTCTTACTCTTAACATAACTGCATTCTCTCTCTATTCAGCTTTTTTGCCCCCTTAAAACACATCGGACTGGAATAGTCTGACGTGGCGCTCTGGGTCAGCCTGGATTTATTCAGATGAAAATCAGTCGTCTCCACTTTAATGGTAATGAGACACTAACAAATGGCACTGACCTTACTGACTCCATTAGTAGTGAAGAAAAAGCATCTTTTCGAAGGCCTGTTTTTAAAATGTCCATTTCTATGCATGCATACAAAACATACAAAACTAAAAGAAACGAGAAAGTGGGTCTCTGATGTCACACTTTTTCGTTCTAAATGAAGGTGTCTTCAGGAAACGTTGAATCTGGATTTGACACAAAGTGAAAAAGACAGCGTGGAGGATTAGATGGGCCTGCCGAAAGGTTATCGGAAGGGGGATAGGGACTGCGAGAGTGAGAGAGAGAGAGAGAGAGAGAGAGAGAGATACACTCAGTAGAAAAGAGAGAGAGAGACAGAGTGGGAAAGAGTTTGAGAGGAAATTAGAGAGAGAGAGAGAGAGAGACAGAGAGAGAGAGAGAGAGAGAGAGAGAGAGAGAGAGAAAGAGAGAGAGAGAGCACTTGGGGATGACTGACACATATTGTTGCGGAAAGAAATTTAGGGCAGATAAAGATGAACCTAATCATCAGCCTGACAGAAAGAGTTGTTGCTCTGACAGCTTCATGACTTCCTGTGTCCAGGAACATTGCCACAGGGAGCCGTCTCTCCTTCACAGATAATAAACGATGAAAGGATTTACTGGTTTGCATGCTGTGGTAGAAACACACTGTCCAAAAGTTTGTAGACCTTCTCTGCTCTGAACGTGATCATCCAGCTTATCTTCTGAAGACAAGGCTATTTATTATCCTGTCGCTGCAGCAGCAGCCTCGGCTCTTCTGAGGCTTTTCACACGATGGTGAAACATTAATGTGAGGATTTGATTGCATGTAGCCACAAGAGCATTAGTGAGGTCAAACGCCATTCCAGCTCATCCCAAAGGTATTGTCTAGAGAACACAGTTCAGTTGCTCCACAGCCCAGTGGATTTATACAGTTGATATTTTGCATGGTGACTTTAGGCTGATGTGTCCCTGCTTCAGAGCATCCAATTTTATTGCCAATATATAAGCTGTGTGTGCATAGTTGAACGCCAGCATGAACAACGGGTGCTGAAGTAGCAGAAATGAGATGGGGTATTGCCATATAATGCACTTTGCTGTGAATGTTCTTTTTAAATATTACATGTGATCATTTTCTTATCTAATGTAAGACCATTTTGTTTTGTTTTAATACAGAACAGTGATGCTGTAAATCAGACTTCCTCAACCTTTTTTGTGCCATGGACCAGTTTCATGTAAAACAATATTTTCACGTGCCCGTACGTACTAATTACGTACTAATTTCTGCTAGCTTGTGGGCATTTTTGATGTACTGTATCACATGACCGTGCTGTCACGGTCTGGACTGGCTTAGCCATATATCCGTGCCCTGTTTTGGTTTTTTTTCGTTTGTATTTTTCCCATGCCGGCGTTTTGCTGAGGATCCTAAGTTCTGATTAGGTCATGTGTTCTGTTGTTGCCCTTATAGCGTTTTGGTTTATTTCTAGGAGTCTGTGTTCCCTCTTGTTCTGTTGTGTATTAGTTCCTGTGTTCCCCTGTTAACCAAATAACTCTGAGACCAATATATGTCCGCAGCTCTATGGGGACTTATTAAATTTATTAAACAGGTAAAAGATACTTAAATGTAAATGAAGATACTTAAATTTCTCTATTTTCTGTCTCTTATTCTCTTTCTCTCTCTCTCTCTCTCCCTTATTAGTCCCTCCCTGTCTCTTTCTCTCACTCTTTTTCTCTCTCTCTCTCTCTCTTTCTCTCTCTCTCACTCACTCACTCACTCTCTCTTTCTCTCTCACTCTCTCTAGGCATGTGTATGTGTGTGCATGTGTGTGTGCGTGCACTCTCTCAGTAGATGAGAATGCCTGCAGTTTAGGTTTTGGTTAACATTTATTCAGAAGGAAACAAGAGTCTTCTTCGCTCGATCTGTAACTCACCTCTGTTCTCTCCTGCTCTGTGCCAGTGTTTCTTTGTTCTTTCCCTCTCTGTTTCTCGCTCTGCCTCTCTCTGTGCTCCTCCTCCCTTCCACCTACATACCAAATCACCTGCTGCCTTTTAACTCAAAGGTGTTTACAGAGAGGATTTCTTTCACCTCTAAGTCGAGGTAGAGATTCAATACATTTTCAGGCCTGGTACATGGAGAACGAACAGGTACAAAGAACCCTCTGCCCACCTGTGTGTACTGTAGGGAACGGCAGGGCACGACACACTTGGTAAATAATTGAAACCCTGGAACGAATAAAGTAGGTCAAATGGACCTGACAGCGTGAGGAGTACTTTGTCAATCATAGCATTTAAATCCTTCATAGGATTTAAATCCGTCTGTGAGCCTCAGCAATGTCACCCTATATGTCTCCTATGGAATTGTAACTCCATGTTTTGTCAATACAAATTTGTTATTTAATCAAACATGGTTGAGACTGTGTCAGCTTCATACATTTTGTTTTTAAAAAGAGTTTGGAAGAGTTCCAGTACTGTGCAAAAGTCTTACGCAATCGAGAAAATTATGCGTAATAGAGCTGTTCACTACTGGACAGTATTGTTAAGTTAGTGTTAAAACACATAACAACAAATACACTTGACCATTTCCAGACCGCTTTCCTCACGGGAGCCCAGTTTTACTTGCACCTCCATCAAATACCTGGTTTGGCTCTTTTTACTGCAGTAGATTAAATGAGGTGTTTATTATGGAATTTTTGACTGGAGGCACTGAGCAGAAAGCTGGATCCAAACCTGTGATCTTCTAACCAGCTCACAAAATATTGACTACTTTATATATATACATATATACATACATATTCAGATGTTACTATGTCAGTTAGCAAACTAGTAGATTTTAGAAAGGCACAGGGTGACTAGAAATTTAAGTCACGGACAGATGTCTGTATATGTATAAACGCACAGTGGATATATGTATGTATGTACACATTTGAGCACAACTCCGGTGCCTAATAGCAGCATTAAAAGATATTAAAAGATACACAGCAATAATGTGGCTGAAAATTTGCACATATTGCACATGTTAATTAATCTTCTAACAAGAATTCCAAATATGTCATGTTCTGTTCTGTAGAACTGCTCCTGTTCTACAGTGTTGCTGCAGAGAAAAGACAACGAGACTGTAGCAGATCTCTCTCTCTCTCTCTCTCTCTCTCTCTCTCTCTCTCTCTCTCTTCCTCAATGCTCCCTCTCTCCCTCAAGAGCACAGTTTTCTTTTTCTTCTAGCTTATGGGTGTTTCACCAAGATTTTGGCTCCTCTTGCTAAAGGTTGGAGCTCTGTAGGTCTCAACAATTCTATATTTTTAACTCCAGGATAAGATCTTTTTTCTTTCTTTTTTGTTCTTGTTTTTTTTTTTTACCCCCCCTGAGGTAAGAGAGATGTTGTCTCTCATCTGATATGGCAGGCGGGTCTCTCATAACATATCACTGAGTCTGAGTGTGTATCAGCGTGTGTTTTTCCGTGTGTGCAGTTTGTGTGTGTATGTGTTTTGCACCTCAAACTGCCAGAAGCATTGAATTAATGCATGAGCATTTTGCAGTGTAGCTCTAGATTAAGAGACAAAGAGCATGGCAGACAAGGTTAGCTCTACAAGACCCACACACTGTGCTGGTACGTTGCTGCTTTAGGGGTTTATAAGGACAACTTCCAAGTCCTGTTTCACAGATTTCTCCAGTTTGCAGTATTAACCCAGTGTAATTATTAAGAATAACAATAGAGCAAAGGTCGCACAGTTAATACATCGATACAGAAACATTTCTAGTAGCAGCAGAGTAAGAATATGAGGTCAGCTGTTTTGGTTTCCTGTGGAAATTAAAGGCCTCTGAGATGTCATTGTCATTGTAAGTAGGAATTTATTTGACTTTTCTTATCTGGTCCATTCTACAACAGGCTTTGCCCTCCAGATGTCACAGAGCTAAGTCTGAAACTGACAGAGCTCCACTAACACTAGATTAATTAATTATAATTCATATTCTTGACTTCTTTTTTATCCCTACTGTCTCAGATTTCACAAGGCAGTCCCATCAAGGACCCGTTTTAGCATGTTGTGCATTAATTGTGCTGACTTGATAATGCTCACAGACGCAAAACACTTGACTTGTCACGCTGGTAGACAAGGGACTGGTCAGGGCCCACTTTGTAGCGTAGGGGAAGGACTCAGACGTGACTACACACGAGAGAGAAGGTTACCCACGCGTTGATCTCAGAACGC